>JANHGN010006638.1:0-32180 GCA_024605025.1 Megaceryle maxima | reverse complement strand
ATAAATAATTTTAAAAAATTACATATAACTATAGCCTTATCACCAAAATCCCTAACTACAAAGAGGGATACAATACCCAAGAGCTAAGGCCACCTGCCCAATATTTATCCCTTAGAGCATTCTGGCCATGTAATTACATTTCTCCTACATCCTTTTGTTTTGCTCAGCTAAATAAGCCACTTGTTTCTAGCCCACCCTCTGTAACCAGGTCATGTTTTCTGAAGACAGGAGATGACAACAGAGAAGACAATGCCATGACCTAGATGAGGCTGTATCACTAGCCCTTAGCATACTATTGACACCCATCACTCCCCCAGAAATATTTCTCCAAAGCACTCTGGGATTATATCTCTTTTTCATTGCCACTGCACAATACTGGACTATGACTCTCCTAGGAATTGTAAATGCCAAGGGAATGTTCTAGATAAAAGCCATCCACCTCTACCTTTACTGCAGCCACAATTTAACAAGTAGCCCATCTTGCACACAGGTGTTCACCCTTCTCTACCCAACACCCGATACAGTCAAAGCTGTTGACACAGTAAATCAGTTGGATAAATAAAATAGCAAGGTTTCAAGAAATCGCCAACGTGTGTTTATAACCAAGGCATGTTGAGTATTTGCAGTGAGAAATTCATGGAAACCTCCTTTTCAATGTGCAATACAGAACATGCAGAGTTAAAGTTGTCCTGCTGCCTAACCTGCACATTAACACATCTTGGTGAAAAGATTGGGTTTAAATCTGTTTTCCAACATTGACAATGCTAGTTTGGGGGTTACTTATCAAAAATAGTGCATGCTTCAATTCCTGAATTGAAGTACTGATGTGTACTCTCAAATTCAGTCCTAGTTTAATCCTGGGTTACTGCTTTTAGTCTGGAAACAGATTAAAAATAATTTTTAAAAAAGTCAGGAAATGTCAAAAGCAAGATGGCTTAAAATGCCATAAAAATAATCTCTATCAATAGTACAGAAAAATCTTTGAGGAAAATTTGAAGACTATAGGGCTGCAGCGTAATCAGTTCATGCATTATCATCATACTTATATAACTTTACATTGAAGAACCAGTTACAAGACAGAAGCAATTGTGGGAGAATCTCAGATTTCATGTACCCTCTCTCGAGTTTATGCTGTTCTCTCTCTACAACAGCATAAAACCTTGAAAGGGTTAGGAAACCTCAAAAGAGATGCAGACTGCTTTTATTTAAAGTATAAAAGTTGTATGCATGAAATCCAACCAGTTTACTACACTGCAGTTTTCGGGTTTTTTTCTTTGCAACAGTCCTCATTTGGCCTACACTCTGACTGGTTTTGTCCGCTCTTGGTTGCTTGGACAGCATCCTACGGAGATAGTTTTTCATGTGCTATTTAGCAAAACTTCAGAGCAAACAAAAAGTAGTCTTCATCTTTTGACTAGCTCACAATACTAGCACTTTTTTTTTTTCCCCCCTCATCTCAACAGCTAATGTCAACAGCAGCCTCTTCCCGCACCTTTTTGCTTCATGGTCCATACTTTTTTTGTACGTATACATCGGTTTTTACAGCTCTTTGTTGTCCCATTTCCTGCCCTTTCACCACGTTGGACCAGTTCTGACAGCAACACACCAGCTATGTGCCACCACTGGAACCTTAGAATCTGCTCGGAGAGAAGCTGCTAATGTAAGGCTGTATTTTTTACTTTTTGTTTTGTTTCAAAAAAAAGTTATCACAATTCAAATCTTAAACCAGCATTTAAAAGGAGGGTAAGGCTGCCAAGTACTGAAGGTAGCAAACAACTCAGATTTTTCTGAAAGCATCTTGTGGCAGCTGCAAGTTTGTATTATATTTACTTAGAACAGTAATTGCCTTTGGAAATTAGATTTTCCTGCTTGTTCAAAGATTTACAACAAAAAAACATAAAAATTTCAAAATTTAACTCACTAAGCGCCAATGTTAGCAAGCAGATCTAGAAGATGTGCTTGGCAAAATTAAGCAGAGATGGAAATGTACCATCAGATAATGCAGGTATTTTCTTTGATTCTATCGTGGGATATCCTTCAGAGTATGCATGCTCTCAGCGGTTCTGAACATCTCTTAACAGCACAGTTTGTGAACTCTTCCCCCTCCTAAGAGATCTCTCAGAGAAATAAGTATGCCTTGCTATCCAGTCTAGATTTTCATTTCTGTGTTTTCATCCTTGTTATACTCCCCAGGTACTCCTAAACTGTTCTTCCTTATTGGCATTTTCAGTTCTTATTTAGTCAAGCCCTAAATATTTCATTTTTCTTTTTGTTTCAGTGACATGACAATTTTCTGCCATCCTTTCTATAAGAAGATTTCATTTGCCAACTTATTTTGGTAATAGGTTGCCTAATAGGTCTTGTGCCAGAAGGTGTCTGTGAACCATTTGTGCTTCATTACAGTCTGCAGAAGGTGACCTTTCAGACCTGGATTATTGCAATGATGAGCCAAAGGGCTTCTGGGACACAGTAACCAGCATTGGAAGCCACAAAGGCAATCAAGGGTGCTTGGATTTCAAGGGACTGTTACAGGCATTTAAAATGAATTGATATTTTCCTTTGCTGTTTACTTGGAGTGTTTTTCTCCTCTCACTGGCTTTTTATTGCCTTTTTTTTCCTTCCATGCTGCAGCACCCACACAACGCTCACAGACTGAAGTGAGGACTGGGATGTCATTCACTTGCACAGAAGCCCTTGTGTATTGACATTACTTACTCCCATGAGAAGGAGGGTAGCATTTCAAACAGTCTTTTTAAGCACGGTACACCACTCTTCCAGTAGTAATCCCAACAAAAAAAACCCAGAAAACAATACATCAGCACCTTCTCCAGATGTGGCCAGACTGATTAAAGGAAACATGGTGGCCATGTTTTACCAACAGAGCAATGGCAATGCAGTTTCTGCAGCACCCTTACATTTTTCATTGGCTATCACTGTGCCACCCAAGACAAATGACAGCACATCTTCACTGCAGCACAACTCATAGCCCTATAACCAGCCCAGTGCTAAGTAGCAAGACATGCAGAGAGATGAGAGGATGCACAAATTCTAGGAGTGGGATGCAGCTTGCTTAAGTATAGATGTCTACAGTATAACATAAGTACCTGACAGCTAGGTGTCAAGGCACTCATGACAGTCATTGGAGACCTAGTCAATACAGCTCATGTAGTTTAGGGTGAGATTCATTTTAACAAGTGTAGGGTGAGGCAAATTACACCCTTAACACTACTTACCCTAACAAGTGCATCTGCTCCACCTAATCCACACACAGATGTCTTCCAGAACCGTAGAGCAACACTGAGCATTTTGGATTAAAAAAATAACATGCCTCACAATTTGATAAATATCAGGCCCCAAGAGGTTAACCCTGAAGGTAGAAGAAAATAAGACTTATCTCATTGAGACCATCTGCTATAGCAATCAAAGCAGTTAGAATACATTTGCTTGCAGGAGTCCATAGAGAGTATCTCAAACTAATTGGAGTCAAAATAAATTAGTTTATTTTGTTCTGCATGGCCAAAATCCACCCCACTTAGTTTCACCTACCTAAGTATAGACAATAGCCTGTTCTAGGCTTTTCTCCATAAACAAACAGAAGTTGTGCCAGAGGGACACTCAGCACCACCTAAGATCTCATTTGTCCTTTAGAGGCAAGTGTCTCTCACTAGAAACTATAAAGAAAACCAGGCAAACACAACCACTCCTTGGCTTATGAACTTTAACTAGACCTCAATGAGTCTCTGTAAATCAAGTATGAACGATTTGTGATTGTACTTCTGGGTTTTACTCCCTCAAAACCCACAAATGAGGCAGTTACAACAAGCAACAAAACAGTTGACACTCAGAGCAGGAATTACTGTGGTCCCATCGCTGAAGCTTGCCTTTACTTCCTCTTCCTTACAGGCATCAACAATTGCATCTCAGGAACCGTGCTGGGAGACACAAATCTTTTATTTTACTGTGACACAACACCAACCCTGTATTGTGCAGTATGCTGGCAGATTGTGTTCTGTATTTCAGGGAGTCCAGTGCAGTGTTTTCCTCATTCATTACTGGCAATCAAGCCATTTGAAAGGAAATGAGAGATGAAGAGCTAAACACTCATTTGGAGAGAGGAGAGATAATCAAGAGAATAAAAGTCTTGTCTCAGATTTTGCATGAGTTCTCAACACTAAGGAACACATAATTGATGTGTAATATGTATAACTAATATCAAACAGTAAATTAAGATTTAGTAAACCAATCACCAATGGAAATTAACTTTGAAAAATAAGCAATATTAACCCTATTCATAAAAGCAACAAAAACCCTCAACAAAAATACTTGACAATAATAGAAATATAAGAAAATGTAAGAAATATATATAAGGATATAAGAAAAATACCAATACCTGACAGACGTGCATTAGGTGAACATTGACAATACAGAATATAGTATTATTGAGCAATGCAAAGGGCACGCTATTCTGAAAGATAACTGTATTTTGACAGATGACTGTATTATGAAGGACTGATAATACTGACATCTGAAGAACACCAGTAAGGAGCAATAAATCAAATGGTGTAAGTACATTTCCTGTTGATAAGGCAGAACTTGTAAGCTTTATTCTACAGCAACAATAATGAAACACTAAAAGGCAAAGAAATTGAGAAATCCTGAAGTATTAATGCCATGAGAGGAATAGAAAGTGAGGCACATTCAACTAAAACATAAGGTTTTCAAGAATAAGTAAGTGGATTCTCTGCAAAGTCACAGATGTAATGCCCTAGTTCTAGATCATCCAACCAGAAGCTTCTTTCATAGCCTGTATCTGCTTCAACCTGCTGGGGTGTTGGGCCTCTCAGCAAACAGGTTCTATAAAGATAATCTGACTGACTACTGCTACTTCCAAATTAGCAGCCAAAGTGTGTTCATAACACATTCAAAACAAACAAGCCTACACATTACCCAAAAAATTTTCCCATGTTAACAATTCCAGATTCCAAACCAAATATGCAACAGCTAAATCAAAATTATGGTCATCAAAAAGTAACACTTCAAACAACTTATGCTCTATACGAAACACAAATTATTTTTCTCAGCATATGAAAAGTCATCAAGATTGCAGTCAAGCAAGCAGAAAACAGTACCATGTACACTCAACACATTTTACTTATTTATAGCTATTTTGTGAGGTGTAAAAATGAGTGAAAACAAAGTTTTACCCAGGATCACTACTACACAAGGAAACTTGATTTGAGCTAGCATTTGTAGCTCTCATGTTAACAGAATGGTAGTTTATTTGAGCCATGCAAGAAGTTTTATTTTTGTCAGAACCACACAGCACTTTCACATGCTACTTAAACATTTTGCAGTCTAAATAAAATATGTGATTTCATTAAATTACAACATGGTTCCATTTCATAGATAACAGATACACCTAACTCAGAATAAAACAATGCCTTAGTAAATGGGTCAATGGATTCTTTCCTTCAGCCTTCACACTAATTCCAAAATACTTCAGAATAAGACATTTTATCACGGTGAAGGAATGTTCTTTGACATCATGCACTGTGGTTATTCCACCTTCGTCTAATTCATTTTTCACTATCACTTGAGAGTTTTCTTTTTCAATTTATGCAATGCAACAGGAAGTAATAAGTGCTTGCAAAGAATCAAACTGTAAATTATGCAACAAAAATATCCACAATATGATTTTTTTTAAATACTAAAAGATTGTTGTATGCCAGCTGCTTTACGCTTAGTGTGATAAAATTAGGGAGGTATGCACACTTATTTTAGCTAGACTTAATAAACTTCAATGATTAGCTGAAGTTATATCACAACTATTCCAAGAAGTTATAAATTTAAGTTATTAGTTTGTCATCAAATATTTTACACTAACAAGCTTAAATGCTTCCACTGAACAGAATAAGACTTCCAAGCCCTCAACAGCTATAGTTTTAAATACCTACTTTCCTGAAAATTATTTCAGCTATGCATCCAAACAGCCTGAAACATACCTTTGCCTTCAGAAGGGGCATGGGATCCATGAAGCAAATCACTTAAGAGATTTTTTGTGAACAGCTCCAAATCCTTACCTTTCTGTAGACTATCATATTTGGAGAGCTCTCCTCTGGGTCAGCACTTTCCACATTACTTGGATCAGTGGGTGCTTGGGCCATGGTTGCCTCTCGTCGTTCAGACTGCAAGAACGGGAGCAGAAGTCAGCATCACTCCAGGCTGCAGCGGAGCATGGCAAGGACATGCAACTACCTCCAAGGCAGACAGACAAGAATGGTACAGAGGAAACCATGCTCCAGACTTCACCCAGTGCAAAGTTTCATCACACCACATCACACAGTTAAATGCTTTGAACTCATTCGTCTACAGCACAATGCCCCAAAAGCAAGGACCACCAAATCACATACAGCTGTAGTTTAGGTCATCCCACACACAACACATTTCTCTCTCAGTTCTTGTCTTTTATCATAAGCTCCCATTCAATAAAAGAAGAATTAACATTTCACACACTTCCTTTCCTTGCTATAAAGCACAAATAGCTTAAGACTTTTCTAGGAGCTTTTGCAGTACCTTCCAGAAAAAAGCTAAGGAGGATAAAGAGCTTGCTGTGAGACAGAGTGAAACCCCACTGGAACTGGCAGCAGACTGTCAGGCACTGATGGTTGTCACCTGCAGACACTCAGAAATGCCTCCAGCTCTCCCCAGCCCCAGGGCAGCAGCTGAGAACTGGGGAGACGGAGCTGCTCGATCAGAGTAAGCAGCTTCCCTCAGCTCTTTTCACGATACAGCCAGGAAAAGGCAGCTGGACACAGGCAAACAACTGTGTGTAATACTCCTTAACCCAAACTATCTTGCAGAAGCACAGAAGTGCTGCCTTGTCTTCTCCAGGTCATGACAGGCTTGAGGCAAAAATGTTAAAAAAAAAAAAAAAGAAAAGAAAAAAAAGAAAAGAAAAAACAACAACAAAAACACAACAGCAAAACAGTAAGAGCCCAGTGCAGGAAGGACACTTTAAATTCTAAGCCAAATGCTATATTTTAATTTTTTCTTCCACCAGCACCTTTGAAAACTTCCATCTTAAGTTAAATGCCACATGAAGCCACATGGTGACCCCTTACAGACCCTGGCATTAAAGCTGTCTGACAAGCTCCATTTCTGTAACACTGAAAGTATATTAACATTTCTCATCTCGATGTATTTTATTTAAAATTGAGACCAAAAAAAAGTGTAAGTATGTACACACGCATAATCTACTCAATCATTCCTAAATCACAATTCACCTCTAAACCACCTCCCTTATTTAACAAAGAAGATACTTTCCTATTCATTTCTCTACTCACTTTTCACATTCACAAAGGTGACAAAGTGCTTCAGCCTATAATATACCTATATAGCATGTAATTTTGTGTATAATACAGCCCCAAGCCATTCTAGCTGACAGTTATCAGCCCCCAAGGAAAAGTCACATGCCAGAACTGAACCTCTTTAAGCGAGGGGTATCCCTTTAAGAAGGGCATCACAGAGACAAAGGTTAAATAATATACATCAATCCAGATTCCTTCATTTCTTTCTTTTATAAAGTATATATGCACACACTCGACTGTAGGCACAAATGCATTTGTAAGTGTATATATAAATTTGGAAACTCAGCAATAGAGTGTTAGCTCAAATTAATACACATATGTATCCCATTTCAATGGCATGTTCAGGTCAATTTAGACACTATTTTATATATAAAGGCCATAAATTTATTTTTAACTCCCGTTGAACTCTCATGTCTTCCTAGAAGCCCAAACAGCACACTGTCATGCCAGGTCATGAGCCAAAAAGGAAATGGGAGTAAATTCTCAAAGCAAAATTATTAGATGCCACAAAAATTAAATAGCACAAATAATGAAGGATAAAGCATTTTAAAATTACAGCACTTTGAGTGATTTACACTAATGTGCGTTTTCACCAGACTTCTCAATCATGATTTCAAGGCACTGAAGAATTAGGGTCTAGGTATCATCACTCAGATTGAATGGCATAGGAACTAGGTAGAGATTTTACATAACTTTCTGAAGGCAAATACAAAGCAGAGTTGAAAGCATACATCAAGTCACCTGAGCTTCAGCTTCACCTGCAGTATATAAAGACCACATTCACTGCTTACATTATATCTGAGATGATTCATGGACACTTGAAAAGAAACAACTGCAGTTCCAGTTGAGCAATCTTCCTTTAAAGAAGAAACTTCCAATTTCTAATCAAAAAGCATTCTGCAGCATTACTTGGGTGCTCTATTCACAGTGCATTATTCACTTTGAACGTCCACATTTACAAATTCTGTTGTTCTTACACTGTCAGCTCACTTGATCTCTTCTGATACCTCTGGATTTTCCCCCATAGCACACATGTTGAAGCTTTTCATCTACTCTGGTGCAACAAGATAAAAACGTCTTGCACAATATGCAGCAGTAGCTGTCACGCTGCTCACGGTGACGTTGAGGGAGCCACCAACTGCCTCTGAAGATCTACAAAAGGCAATCAATACAAGTGAGCCTGTTGTTGCAAGACAGGAACTTGTGAATGCTTCCCACTGGTGCCCAGCAACTCCTGATGCATTTCGGTCAGAAGCAGGGCCACCGTTGCAGGAGTGACAGCAGTATGGATGACACAGGGGACAAGGCTGGAAACAAGGTAGGACTGGCATGCACTCCAGAGCAAAGGCAAGTGCAGGCATCCCCTCCACACAGCCTGGGCACTGCTGGTTCTGGGATGAGCCTTAGCAGGGCCCCTGGACCAGGGGTCCCCCAACACCCTTGAGGAATTGTCAGGGCTCTGACCATCACCCAAGTTTCTCCTCTTTTTTAAACTGCTTTTAAAAATAAATAAATCAACAAATCTTTTCTTAAAGAAAATATGACAGTGATGTGACACAGGCATGCTCTTGGCTCTTCAAGGTGAAAGCATGCCTATGCTGGGTCTCTCCCCATGGATCCCATTACACCTGTGCCTTTTAACATACAGGAGATGAGTGGAGATTAGCACACTGACACAGGACTGCTTCCCTGCACTCCTGCCATGCTAAAGTCTGGCTTCAAGCCAGTTCACAAACAGGGCATTCTCACTAGTCTGAGGACTGGGACACTAACTTAAGACCCGATGAACATGGAATCACTGGTAAAACTTCTGAACAAGGAGGAACATAGGCACAACCCCAAGGGAGCACTGCTCCATCTGCCTGGGGACAGGCCACCAAGGAGAAGGGTGAAGAGTCCAAAGCCAGGGCTCCAGTGATACAGGCCACCTGCTGCAAACACAGATGAGACTGTTCATATTCAAAGTACAGGTTTTTTTACCCTAATACTATGTTAATGTGCTCCATGTGCAACCCTTATTAATTAATAGTGTATGAAACTCCACATCCGACTTGAACAATTCTCTGTTAAAAAACAAACCAACAAAAACCCATAACCCAGAGCGCTAGAATTGCAGGACTAATTTTTCAAGGGATCTTATTGAAAACTAGTCTTTCTACATATTTTTTTCCTCACTGCCAGCCCAGTCTACTCAAGATGCAAGCCAAAAGTCAACCCTACATCACTACACAGGTTAAAAACAGAATCTGCCCTCTAAACCTTTCTCTAAGCCCATGTTTATGACGCATCAGCCAGAAAAGAATCCAGCTCGGTCTTACATAGACATTTCAGCTCCATGGGGCTGAGAAGGGTGTGGAAACAAACATTTTATTTTGGTTTAAAAAAAAAAAAAATTAAGAATGCTCATGCACAGCTTCTAGTTAGTACCTGAAGAGTGCTTACTGCCAGCTCCTTACTTCTACAGGCAGCTTACATTGCCACTGGCTACTCATACCAGCCTGAATTCACACACCTGCAATCTAAATCCAAATGCACATCTTCAAAGAAACAAATGGTCCCTAAATTCCAACTTTCAGGTTCAAAAGCTGCTGTTTTCCCCTAGCTGCTTTTTTGCAATAGCCATGCTTCCCGTAACCCAGACTGATCAGCAGCAAAAGTCATAAAATTGAAAGCCATTTGTGCTGACCATTCTATCACTCTGCCACACATAAAGAGCAAATGAGCAAGTTTATTAAGTTGTCAATTTAATAAACAAAACTCACACTGCAAAACATTTCTGGCACATATGGGATGAGTTTTTTATAATACGTAAAAATTTAATCCCAGAAAACAGAAACTACTTCATGAATCCCCGTGAAGATATCAGCACCGCTCAACTGAAATACAACTTCAGGTGCCAGTAAGTGGAAATTACCTTTGTTATATCATTAATATATTTCAAGGGCAGCTTATAATTGTCATGGAGTGCTAATGTCAAATCATGAGATATTTAGAGCTTTAGCACACAATCACAGAGTAAAATATAATTGTGTCATTAATACCCCTAGTTAATTTTTCTAATTAGTGAAATACATCTAGACTACATGAGTTTTCACATGCCTGAGAAATCATATACCACCAACCCTGCTGAACTGATAATTACCTAATGGGAAAAATCCCTACCTGATCTGCTAGAAAATTTAGGTTGAATCAATCATGTTATTAAGGTGACAGGATGGATGAGATGGGGGGGGTAAAATGAATTAAAAAAATAAATAAATAAAAAAAATCAGTTACTCTGAGTTCAGTTAGTCCCCATTAATATTAAGTTTCTATTTCATATCCATTACAAGAATCTCTCTAGATTTACACTGGAAAGAAAAACTTATCTTCACGTTCCTCTCTTGGTTAATTATTACTTCATTAAACTGGGACTCGGGCATGCCAAGCAAGATGCATATACTAGAGGACAACATATAGCATGTCGTAGAATTTATCTGGTTTACCAGGTAATTACATCAACCAGTGGATCTGCAGGTCTAACCTACTCTACTTTTCACTGCTATAGCTCAGTCAGAGCACAGCAAAACTCACTTCCTTCGCAAGTGAACCGATATGACCAGTGAAGTAACTTTCCAAAGAGGAACTGATACAACTTCCATCTAAATCAGGCAAAAGCGGGGAAGACTGGAGCCGAGATCAAAAATCTACCATCTCTTCCAGTATCCTTACTGGTGAATAGAGAATGCTGGTATTATACACAGTGCTGCTGACCACCACACTCAGCAGAACAAAACTCTGCAAACATTTTCCTGTCCTGAATCAGATGAGGAGGACACGAGGGCTAGTGAAACAGGGACTGGGCATCCACAGACAGGGAGCCACACCACAGTTAGCAGTGATAGACAAGAAGGATCCTCATGCCACTCAGGATATCATGGTGCTGCTCCCCTGCATGGAGGAGCAGCAAAAGGAGTCTGCTTTTGATCAGTGAAGTGCAGTTCCCAGACCATCTAAAAATGCTTCCGATTACTGTTTTGGACATCAAATTGTAACTGAAGTTACTCTGAAAATACTTACCCGGTGGGACCTTTTGCCCTTCCTTGCAAGCGCTGAGGACTGCAGTACTATCAACAATATCCAGTCTGTTGCCTTTTTTAAGGAACAAAGTATAAACACTTCCAGCAACTGCACTTAATCAAATTTTTGCCAAATGAAGCGCTCTTTGTTGTGAGAAAGCAGTTTTGTTTATACTGGGAGAATTCACAGATCCTAAAGGACCCCATTCCTCCTCTTTCTACGATATCAGCTCACAGGGAGCCACATGCTGAAGTACTGGAGAGCTCAGCGCTTCCCTTGCTCTGCAATCGGCAGGATGAAAGATGGGTGCTTATACAGGCATGGAACCAGCAGAGGCTTTTTTCCCCCTTCACCCTACCACAGCGGGGAGAAAGGACACAATTCTGGGACACTCCCTTTTTCTTCTCTTTAGGGAAACTGGGATCCTGATGAAGATTGCAATTTCTACTGGTCTTACAGAAATTTCCTAAAGGAGCAGTCCCCTTCAAGACATGTAATTAAGTGCTTCCTGTGAAAAACTTGCCTCAGAACACCCTACAGCTATATCTACATTTCCACACAGTACTAGGGCAGGGAGCAAGTTCTAGGCTCCTGATCATCCAATTGGATGGGCAGATGCTTCACCGGATAAAAAACTGGCTGGACAAGTAGGCCCAGAGAGTGGTGGTGAATGGAGTTAAATCCAGCTGGCAAGCAGTCACAAGTGGTGTTCCTCAGGGCTCAATAATGGGGCCAGTCCTATTTAATATTTAGTATTTTAATCAATGAACTGGATGAGGGTAACAAGGGCACCCTCAGCAAGTTTGCAGACACCACCAAGTTAGGCAGGTTTGTTGATCTGCTTGAAGATAGGGAGGCTCTGCAGAGGGATCTGGACAGGCTGGATCCATGGACCTCATGGTGTGAGGCTCAATGCAGTCAAGTGCTGGGTCCTGCACTTGGGTCACAACAACTACATGCAACACTCCAGGCTTGGGAAGGAGTGGCTGGAAACCTGCCCTGTACAAAAGGACCTGGGGGTGTTGGTTGACAGCCAGCTGAACATGAGCCAGCAGTGAGTGCGCTCACACGGCCAATGGCATCCTGGCCTGTATCAGAAATAATGTTACCAGCAGGAGTAGAGAAGTGATCATTCCACTGTACTTGGCATTGGTGAGGCCACACTTCAAATACTGGGTTTAGTTTTGGACCACTAAATATAAGGAGAACATTGAAGTGCTTGCAGCATGTCCAAAGAAGGGCAACAAAGCCAGTGAAGGGTCTAGAGAACAAGTCTTATGAGGAGTAGCTGAGGGCACTGGGGTTCTTTAGCCTGGAGAAACAAAGGCTCAGGGAAGACCTTACCACTCTCTGTAACTACCTGAAAAGAGGCTGTAGAGAGGTGTGAGTCAGTCTCCTCTCCCAAGAAACAAACAATTGGACAAGAAGAAATAGCCTCAAGTTGCACCAGGGGAGGTTTAGGTTGGACATTAGGAAAAATTTTCTTCCCCAAAAGGGCTGTCAGGCCCTGGAACAGGCTGCCCAGGCAAGTGGTGGAGTCACCATCCCTGGAGGTATTTAAAAAACAATGTGTTAAATGTAATGCTTAAGGACATGATTTAGTGGTGACCTGGCAATGCTGGGTTAACAGTTGGACTCGATCTTAAAGGTCTCTTCCTACCAAAATAGAATATATATGATGCTATATGATGCTAAGTTTAAACTCAACCCACTGTATAATCTAATGTGAGCAGACAGTTTCTGTAGGTACTTCTGTCCAATTACTTCCAGTTCCAAATCATGTATGTCCTTTAATAAAAGGAATAAATATTCACAGTGTGGTGGTCTAAGCAGAACATTGCTAACCGGGGATCACCAAGGCCTTGTAATACCTCCAAAAAAGGACTCTCTCCATGGTCTTGAGCAATTTTCTCTCCATCTGTGACAACAGTGGTAGCACACACCCTGTCACATAACTGTGTAACAGATGACACTAAGGATATACGTTTCTGGTTGTTCCAGTCTTGTTAGCCACAGGTGACCTATCTCAGTCACCTGGCAGATGATCTGACTGCTTCTTGATAAACCATGGAAGTTGATTACTTTCCTTGCCTTTCCCCAGGAAGCCACACTCCATTTTGATTCTATATATTTCTGAATCTGCAGATATTTGAAGCTATTTTAGAATGCTGAAAATACTGTCTGCAACTGGATGTTACATCCAGGAAACCTAGGGGTGGAAGCCAAGGTAAAGTAACTTTCTTGGCACCTGACACTGACTAGGTTCTGAGCTCCCTGAAGTCTAATTCTGAGTCTAATTAAAGGCATTCTCTAATGTTGTTTTTTAAATGGAGAAATACACAATACCTTTTTTTCAGGTCCGTTCATTCAACGTGTGCTGGAAGCATTGCCAATTTAAAAGGAAGACCTTTCCCACTTCCAGAGTTTTCAAACTACTATTTGACAGACACATAAACAAGACAACCAAAAGAAGAAGTGGAATGGGGATGGGTGGTACCAAATATTGACGCATGAACTGCTTGTTAACAAGGGAAATTTTTCCCTGTATGAAATCAATTGTTAAAATGGGCACTTGCATAACAAATTTGCTTCTAATAGAATGTTATTATACTCAGGAAGAAACTGGCATCAATACATCTACCATCCTTCTTCCAAAGAATTCAGAACAAAATGCAGTATCCACCTGCAATCAATCTACCTTCCAATAAAATAATACTGCTGTGAGCACCAGTGCTCTTGGAAAGGCTCCAAGCCAGCACACTGTGACTACAGGTACCTACAAAGAACATAAATATTCAGCATATATTTACAGTTAACTGAAACAAGTGTCAGTGCTATATGAATTTAGAAATGCAAAGACAGAGATACAGCCCAACTTTGAATTTCATCTGAATTGGTGATTCCAGGCTACTGCGATATTTATTAAGTGCTATCAGTCTGCAAGGAGCAGTTGCAAAGAAGAACGCTGAAACTGCATTTTGTTGTTTTGCAACAATGCCAATTTATTGGCCAGAATTGTTCCCTGTGGAAAATGAGTACTGCATTGATAATACAGAGCTGAGGATAGACTTCTAATCCATTCTCCCATATAAATCCTTCTCTGAAAAAATCATCTTCCTCAGATTGGTTAAGGTGTGCTAAGAGCATCCTGTCTATGAAGCTGGTCCATCAAATACACCAGCTATGAAAGTGCTTCGTACTTTATGCACCATAGAAAATACTAATTGCAACTACAGTAAGCTACTTCTGGGAGCTGGACTGCATTTTCTATTTCATACTGTATCCAAGAAGTTTAAAACAACTGAATAAAATTGATTTAATGAGAAAACTGAATGAGAAGTATAAACTAATGGATGCTCTAATACAGGCTGACAAGAAAATAAAAAAAGGCCCCAGTACCTGTTAAGAATCCAAATTCAGAATTACTCCACCAAACTCCCTGTTCCAAATACAGCTTGCTAAAATAAAGCTCCCTAATGCAAGTTGATATAACAACCAATCCACCCCTGCATTGATCTGTGACTGCACAGTATCATTTAAAACACCCCAAAGTGCTGAGAGTTCTCGCTGGCTGTTCATTCTCAAGAGGATGGAGAATTGCAAGCACCCTGCAATCAAATAAAATAGGAGACTTACTCTCCAAAAGCACAGGTCATTCTGAAGACACAGCACCACATGACAGCCCTGGTGCAAATTAACACAACTGGTCGCATCCCATGTACTTCAAGGACCTGATGCAATATACTGTGATTTCACTGCCCTCCTGTTTATCACAACACCACACAGCCTTTTCAGATGCAAATTATGTCCAAATCACTTCAGTAATTGCAATGTAAAAGGCATCTAAGCCACTCCTGAATTAGCTAACTCAAGTTCACACACCCACATAGCTCAGAAGAGTCTACAAATCCCACTGCAGTCGTTCATCTACCCTGAACTCCACAATGCCATAACTGGACTACTATAAATACCAATATATGCTACATACATTATAGCTACTAATATACTTTACTACCACTAGTTTACTATAATACGGCTATAAAAACAGCTCCTTTAACTGAGCTAACACACGTGTACATCATGTGTTAGTACATATGTGCTGTTACACCTGTGAGGTCATAATCTAAAACTAGCTGCTCATCTGTGACAGGGGCAAGTATTATTTTCTTTTACAAAATGATAAACTAAAATCACAATGAAATTACGTTACTTTCCACATTCACATAATGGATGGTAGAGCAATAAATTGAATATATAAGTCCTAACTTTCAAACCATCAGTTCTCATTTGCTCAACACACATCCCCATTGCATAGGAGGCCTGTAGTAATCAGAGGAGCTTTTAACCACCCTGTGAACCTTTCACTGCTGATGCCAGGTTCTATAAGCACAGTGAAAAAGATTAAATATTGTCCTTTTCCACTTGGATGATGTTTGTAACACGTAATTGAAGACTTCTGGCAGAAACAGAGCACTATTTCCTCTTCACTACCTAATTACTTCATGATCCCCACCACCCCCCTGCAGGTGAAGCGCAGTACCTGTGCCTTTGCTACTGCTGAATCTAGGAGCTGTTTCCAGCATGACAATGCAGAGCTCCTGGGACATAAAAATGTCAGAACCTTATTGCTCACTGAAATTCTGATCTACCTCTCTTTCTCTCCACATTCTTTGCCATCAGCTACAGAGATGTTAAAAAATAGTATGAGATCTGATGCAACACAAGTGGGTAGCAGCAGTCTCTTGACTCCACAATCTTTCTAGAGCTTGACAACCAATGAGGAAAATACAAATTAGCTCCTCTTTCTTGCTCCTCTTCATAGATAGAGCACAACAGCAGAAATTAGCTCATTCCCCAGTCACCACAATATGCTATTACTGCTGCTGAAACATGAAGTGAGATCATGGAAAAGTCTTTTCATGGTAAATGTATGTAGAGGATGTATAGATTATATGTGTGTTTATAGATAATACGTTTAAGAAAACACTGTGGATTCACTAACATCAACATCATCCTTTAAAAACTTCAGAAGTCACTATATCACTAAAGAAAAAATGTAATCAAACACAGTTTAGAACTCTCCATGATACATCTATTATCTTTTCAAGG
Organism: Megaceryle maxima; assembly: GCA_024605025.1. Taxonomy (NCBI): domain Eukaryota; kingdom Metazoa; phylum Chordata; class Aves; order Coraciiformes; family Cerylidae; genus Megaceryle; species Megaceryle maxima. The sequence goes on along the minus strand of JANHGN010006638.1, from coordinate 15,645 downwards.
GTAAATCCTATAGAGTATTTCAGACTGTGTGCACTCTAGTCACCTCTAAACCCCTACAAATCCACCACAACGTGGGCAGTGCTTTCACAATCACTACACAGAAAGTTTAGAGATGAAGAGTGGAGGCAGAAATTTGCAGGAAAAAAAAAAATTATATAGGAACATAATATTTTAGTTCAGAATACAACGATAGCTGCTCAACTATACGTAAGTGCTCAAAGATGAAAAGAGGAAATTTTATAGCTTGAGGAAGTCAGATGAATAACACCACAGGAACCAAGTGACTGACTCATGCAGATGCTTCTAAAAACCCAAGGCAATGTCCATCACCACCTACAGGCACCAAAGTGTTTCTGAAATGTGCTTGGCCAGCTTTTCTCTCATGCAGACCCCCAAGCATTTAGAGTTAAAAGTACTTCCACCCTTTCAGTAACAACATGGGACCACAGTACCTTGCACCTCATTTGATACTTCTGATGTCAGAGTGCTGTCTTATGCCACATGGATGACAGCAATTTGAAGACTGGCATGAAGAAACACCTTTCCAAATCATCAATGTAATATTCTTATTGTACCCAGGTTTTCTTTGTAATTATAATGCTGTGGCATGAACTGAATAGATAATAATGCAGTTGTGAAGAAGCTGGGAAGAGTCCCACGAGAAACCAGGAGCATTTCAGTTCTGACAACCAGATGCAACATTTGTACCCTGAAACAGACCAGAGCTGCTCAGTGAAGTGAATGTGTTTGTTCATACAACCTCCCTCTGGAGAGCCTAGGCATGCTTGAGGAACATGTCTGAAGCTCCAGGTGATGGAGCACACACAAGGCAATAAAGGATCATAAGGACAAAACTGCACTCTAGTAACACTAAGCATGGGAAGAGCAGCTCAAACCACATTCTGCTGCCACTTGACAACTGCAGGGTTTGATTTAGATATCAAAGGTATCTCTGGCCAGAGCCTCTGGGTTAGTCAACTCTCACTTTTAAAAAGCTGGAGGATTGTATTGTTATCGAGGACAGCAAAACAAAAGTCACCCCACAACACCCTTGTGTTTCCTTTAGGAAGCCTGAGCCACAGCACCACAAGAAGCAGAAGTTTCACCACAGACTTAACAGAGCATCCTAATGTATCCCATTAAGATGACACACTGCAGCTATTTTGTCTTCCTGCTACTCCACACACAGCAGCTTCTTTTCTTTCCCTGCCATCTGCTAGTTTGCTGCAGTCTGCTGGGACAGGACTGCCCTCTCCTCTTCTCCCCTCTTTGGCTGCTCAAAGGGACAATGAAAGATCCTGCCATTTCCAGTCCACACACTCTGCTTTCCTCCAGCTGCTTCAGAAACATTGACCAATGCAGAGTCACTCCCGTGAATGAACAGTGCTCTGCTCACCTCTGCCATACCGGCATGCCCCACCAGAATTACGTGCTAGACACTGGAACACCTTGTAAGTGGTTAACAAGGAAGTAACTGCTGCTTTAAGAGGATACACCTTTCCCTCTTATCCTCAGGGTCATTCACTAAAGCAGGTATCCTTACCTGCATCACAGGAACCATCAGAGAGAAACTAAGGCAAGCAGCATCAACAGTGACTATATGCAGCTTCTTATTATGCCTTTTCTTAGAAGGGAAGGGTCACAAGAAGAAACCAGAAAAATCTGTCAGGTGTTAATAGCAATCTTCAAACATCTCTTACTATAAACCTCAGTATGAGATGCATAGCAAATAACTATTTCTCCTTCTGATTGCTACTAACAGTTCAAAATGGAAAAGATAAGGGCTATTTAAACTCTACCACACTTGTAGCGATTTAGGAAATAAATTGGAATGTGTGCCATTAATTATGCTGTTAGTCAGGTTGTTAGAAAGAAGAACAGCTCATCTAAATATAAAGTCAATATTGGCTGAGTCTAAACAGTCTCTTCAGCATCTAACACACACATTGAAGCAATGAACACTATTATTCTGTGCTTGTAACCATATGCCCTCAAGTCAGTAACTGCTCGTCAACATCTGACCTCTTTTTAAAGCAGATTTACAAGGAAGTATAGTGAAAGTATTTCCAGTCAGCTGGTGAGAAAGTATTATGCATCATAACCACACAGAAAACAATTGCTAGTTCTTCCAATCTGCAAGATTAGGATAAATCTGGCATTCAAAAAAAAAAAAAAAAAAAAAAAAAGAAAGAAATGGATGATAGCAAATATACATAACTTTCCACTTCAAAATAAACCCAAATCGACCTTGGAGAATATTTACTATGATATCAAATGCCTTAAATCTCCAAAGCCTTGAACTACAGTTAACCTCTTTCACTTTATTTTTCAGTGAACAATTACAAATAACACTATACTTACAACATGCTTTTCACACTCACAGCTCTCAAAGCACTTCCCACAGAAAAACACAAATGAAACGTAGCTTTCTTCTGGGGTGGGAAGCCACCAATATTTAGGGTAACACACCAATATGATGGGGAGTTTAACAGTATGGCTTCATTTATCAGATTTTCCTGCTTTTCAAGCCCTACATGCTGGCAGTCAGCAAATAAAAGCCAATCAAGAGCAATCATGCATATCCATAATCTTTCATTTCAGGGAAGAGTTGGGAGGTATCACGCTGCTCCGTAGCTACAACGGGGATGACGTCCTGGCAAGCCCCTTGGGGGTCAGCTGAAGCAAGCCCCAACTTACCCAGGCCGTCCCAGGGTGAGCAGCACCGGTGCAGATGGGACAATCTCAGAGTCAGGGGCACAGTCAGCTCCTTGGAGCAGCAGCTCTTACAGCTATTATGCCTGCACTGTACAAGCAGCAGCAGCATGCTGCTATCTATACAAAAAAACCCGTGCAACCTCCTCAGAAAAAAAAAAGAAAAAAAAAATACCTGAAGCTCCCCGCCGGTCCCGCAACCTCTTCCTCTCTCTTTATGCCGTCGCAGTTAGCGACTAAGATGCTTTTCAGTGTCACACGAGATTAAGGCTCTGGGAAGAGACAGCCTGGCAGCTTTACTCTCACACACCGATCCGTCTTCATGCAAACGCACTTTGTCGGCGGATGAAAGTATATTACTGCCACACACTACCGAAGAGAAACAGTTTCCCGGTTTTCCCACGAGGCACCAGCTCCCCGTTCAAGCCGTACCCCAGCGCCTGCTCCCCCTCGTCCTTCTCCGAGGCCTCCACACGGAAAGCGTTGTGGTTTCAGGGCACCGCAACTTGCCCCGTGTCCCCACCGAGCCTCGGCTCCCCGAACACAGCCCTTATGCCTGCTGAGACGCCGCGTCCGCCGAGAGGAGAGGGCATCCCCGGCACCGCTTGGACAGAGCCGAGGGGCCTCCTGGGCCCCGGACCGTGACCCGGGGCCCCCGCGGGAGGGCAAACCTCAGCCGCCGTGTGCTCGGGCGGGCCCGGACGCCTCCCCCGGCTCGCCCAGAGGTGCGAGTCAGAGTATGTACAGGCACGTACGTGACGCGGACACCGCCGTGCACCTGTCCGCTACTACTAACTCGGGGCAAACTCTCCCCTCGGGGCCGCCCGGGCAGCACCCTCCCGCCGGGCCGGAGCTCTGGGTTCCTCTCCCCGCAGCGGCACCAGGACCCCGCTGTAAACGCAGCAGCCGCTCCACCAAAGAAATGCAGCTAGAGGAAAAAAACGACGATGAGAGCAGCCCCGGCCCCTGCCCCGGCCCTGAGTGCAGCCCACTCCCATTACCTTAGCAACTGCGCCGCCACCGCCGCCGTCCCCTGCCGACCCTCGCTTCGCCTCTCCTCAGGGACGGGCCCGCACCATGGCGTGAGCCTGCGGGCGGGGCCAGCGCTTCCCCAGGCTCTTCTCCGCGCCACTTCCCAAAATCTCCCGCTCTCCTCAGCGCCCCTCAGGCTGCAGCGGGGACGGCTGCGCGGGCGACGCTGCCGCCGGAGCGCCGCGGGCACACCGTGCCCCCCTCACCCCCGCCTCGGTGGACCCCTCGCTGCCGCGGCCGCACGACCCTCCGCCGAGCCCGCGCCGGGCGGGGGCGGTGGCCCGGGCGGGGCCGCGGGGGTGGTGACAGCTCCGGCTCCGGCCCCGGCTTCGGCCCCGCCGCAGCAGCGCCCGCTGCGGGCAACTCAGGCACGCTTCCCCCGCCCGGCACCGGAGCCGAGAGCAGGCAGTTTCCCCCGGGGTTTGAGCCTATTGCCCTTTACGGATGATGTGAGGAAACTTCAGTCCCCCGCCCCATCCCGCCACCTCGGCTGCTTCTTGGCGCAGCACTGAAGGAAGGCACGGAGCTGAAGACAGGCTTTGCACATATCTCCGCTCTTAGTTAATGTATTGTATCGTGTGATTGATGTGTTAGGCAAAATTCTGCCATTTGTAACCATAAAAGCCTTACCTCTGGGTCATGCTCCTCCAGCACCCAGGATTTTCCAGCTAAAGCCTGGGATCACAAGGAGCCCAGGACCCTGCACACCATTAGCAATCATAGCAGGCACCACAGCTTCAACAATGCCGCTGAGAGACCCAGCTCTATTAAGCAGACCTGTCACATGGGCAATGACATTGCTGTTGCCTGGATGACTTCACAGAATCATGGAAGCATAGTATGGTTTTGGTTGGAAGGGACTTTAAAGGTCAGCTAGTCCAACCGCCCTGCAGTGAGCAGGGACATCTTTAACCAGCTCAGGTTGCTCACAGCCCTGTCCAACCTGACCTGGACTATTTCCAGGGATGGGGCATCTACCACCTCTCTGGGGAACCTGTTCCAGGGTTCCACTACCCTCAGTGTAAAAACTTTCTTCATTATATCTAATTTAAATCTACTCTCTTTTAGTTTGAAAACATTACCCCTAGTCCTATCACTACAGATCCTGACAAAAAGTTTGTCCCCGTCTTTCTTATAGGCCACCTTTAAGTATTGAAAGGATGTGATAAGGTTTCTCTGAAACCTTCTCCAGTTTGAACAGGAAAAGCTCTCAGCCTTTCTTCACAGGAGAGGGTTTCCATCCCTCTATCATTTTTGTTGCCCTTCTTTGGACCCACTCCAACAGGTCCATGTCTTTCCTGTTCTAAGGACTCCAGACCCCATTGCATTCAGTTTTTCATACATTAATTAGGTGTGCAAAGTAGCTTGCATACTTCCTAAGGATATTCTCTAGCAAGTTCTCACCTGGATGGGAGAAGATTTTTATTCCTTTCCTTTTCCTCCAGAAGACAAGTTAAGCTCACCTTGCCCAGAATTAACCTTCAAGTCTTAGAGACCTATGCTGGAAAGCACCAGACCAGACCCTTGACAGCAGGTGCCTGTGCCCATCTTTGTGACAAAATTTTCTACACTTCCAAGGTTTGGTTTCCACATGTCAGATTTATTATTTCAGTTGAAACTCTTTGTGTTAGGGCTGTCAGCTCCACAGTGGAAGGGCTACTTTACCAACCTATACACCCTGTCCTAAATGCCCTTTGCGTGGTGTCCCTGTTCCACCCTTTCCTAACATCCTGGATGTTCTTAAAACCAGGCTTCTATTTAATAAGCTGATGGACACCAAAAAGCTATCTTGTACAGGCATGTCTGGTTCTGTTATGGTTGTGGTGTGCCTTGCACATTGAATTTCCAGTGGTGTCTGGTACACAAAACTGCTGCAGTAGTTCAAGTGATAAATTCTGAAGAAAAAATTCCTTCCAGTGCAGCTCTTCACCACTTCCCTTTCTACTGGATCTGTATCTCTATCTTCACCATTCTTGGTTACTTCTTGCAAATGCCAGGTTCCAGCCTGCACAGTTTCCCCATGCTCACTTCTAAAAGGTCCTTCATCTCTACAGACTGTGTGTATTTCCTTGTCACACTCAAAACTGCACCTTGGTGGCAAAATTCTGCAGTTGTGCCTCACATGAGCCATTGACCCTTACTTGACTTAACAGGGTGTTGATTCAATTGATTTAGTTCCAATTTCAGCTGTGGACATTTAAAACCTTCTGCAGGAGTTTAAAACATTCTGATCTTGGTGGACTTTTCCCTGATTTTTTTCATTCCAAGAGATTGCACTTCTGAAACACTGCAGGATATTTTTGGGATACTTTTTTGAAACAAAACTCATCTAAAAATATTTCCATTTTTATCATTTGAATTTCAGCTGCTTGTCATTCCCTTCAGACAAACCCAGGCATGTTATACATTATTTGCCACACAAAGTCTTCTGGCAAAGGGGGAGAGAGAGTGGCTACTTATGAAACACTGATTTATTTTTTTTTTTCAGATAATTTTTTTAACAAAACATTTCAAACCACAGAACCACAAGTATTTATATCAAGTTATGCTTGGGTATGACTACAGGTTTCATCAAGTATGAGTTATTTCAGTGTCTTATATCAGGTCTATTCAGGGAAAAAATGTTTCACCTCTGTTCTACATGGTCTTTGTTCTCCCAGCTCCCTTAGAGGAGTGTACATGTAGTAGTTGACAGGTCTAAGTGCTTGAATTTATCAGGTTAACTCAGAGTAAAATTCAAGTTCTATAAAAATGTAATTCTCAAAATATGGAACTGAAAATACTTCACATGTGTATTGACATTGCAATTCAAAGAAATTCTGTTTCCTGGCAGTGTTTCTAGGCTGAGTATTGCTGTACTATGGCGGCGCATGATGCTAAGAAAGGAAGCTGGCTGGAAATATTAAAGCAAAAGTGACCACAGTACTTTTATTAATATGTGCACAACAGAGGAAATTGTAACCAAAATGTACAAGTAGAAGGAAAGACAAATGATAAATAAAAATAGTCTAAATGGTATTTCAGTTTTGGATAATATTTAATGTCTCATTTCTACATTTTGTATTATAAATTAATTTAATCTTTGCCTAGTGGGTTCTCTCCAGTAACAACTATTCTTTGGTCCTTTGAAGTAATAATTGGTATAAAGGAAAAAGGCATAGCAACGTTTTTTAATTTAATGCATTACCTACTAAAATAAAAGATATATAATCATACCCAAAAGAAACCAAGCAATGTTTGTATCTGCATTGATCCTTATGCTGAAGGCAACGCAGTCAGACTTGGTTCATCACAGATCATTTCTCAGTTTAACCTTTTTCCCAGCAGGAGAGTCCAGAGGTTTGATGAATATGATTAGAGATGCAGGGACAGTTCCATTTAGATCAGTGGGACATCTTGAGTTGATGTAGCACATCAAGCACATACCAAAATGTTTGCAGAAAAAGACCTTCCATCTGAAATGCTTTGTTATGCTCAATATGTACTGGGGAAGAATGAGAAGTGAGGGACTGCTACGCATTTTTCCAGCCAGGAGGACAGAGTTTTGTTGTCCCCTCTCTGCTGTACTTTGCAATGAGATCTTAGAGCCAGAAAAGACCACCATGGTCCACACCAGCTATAGAACATCACTTGTCAGTCATACAACATCATTAAAACCAAAAGAAACCAAGTTAGATCTTAATTTTCACTAACATTTAAACTGAAAAGATTTGGTCAGCTTTCCTTTATCACAGAGACTGATTTCAATAACCAAAACACACCTTATATAAAGTTATTATATCTTTTACTGCATCAGTAGAAAACTTCCCACACACCTCCAATTCTCTCCTAAAGTTGTATTATCAGCCTGGATGTAAAGCGGTCATTTCACCAGCTTTGAAAGGTACACCTTTCAACCAGCATTTGTAGTGGCTCTGACACCAGGGCTACACATGCTCACAGGGCCTGTGCTAACTCTCTTAGTCACAGCTCAACAGTGGCAGTCAAGAGCTTCTTCACATGGTGAAGAGAGTCACAGCACAGCCCGTTCCCCTGCAATTGCCTGAAGGACAAAAAGGAGGAGCAGATACAGCTAACTTTCTGCCAGTAGCACCCTTGTCTCCTGGTGCTTGAAGAAAATTGAAAAAGAGAAGCCAGTGTGGCTGTGGTGGTTGTGGTGCTCTGAGGTAGGGCCGGTCCGTTCCTTTCAGTTTGCAAACCAACAGTGTTGTTGATTTGATGAGTAAGTGTTACTCCGTGGCACACACTTCATAAATATTCAATAGTTGTTAATTACAACAAGAAATGGAGCTGCTGGCTCAGGGGTGGGTACCAAGATGTCACTAAACTGGTGTTTTTTCCCATGAAGGCAGTAAAGTGGAGTAAGTGCCTCTCTTTGGCTGAGTGCATGAAAAAAGCAAAGAGGTTTTTAGAGTTGTTCAAGGTAGGTTCTGGTTTTTTTCTGTTTAATTTAACAGTGACCTAGTTTTACAACAGCTTTCAGTGTCTTGGCTTTCCTTATCTCCTGTGTCTTAGCCTACATCGTTAGAACAACAGAGCAATAGGCTTTACAGACTTTGTTAAAGCAGACTAAGTAAGACTTTAGATGGTGGACTAATTCTTCTCTTTCAGGCACTGTTATGGCACAGTTTCTTTGTAGTTTTAAGGAGGTTTTAGATCATCTTTTATGGCATGTATTATAGATTTTTTTTTTTTTTTTTAATATCACCCCAAAGCCCTGTGCTTATTTCATGGCATTTTTTTGAGTATCAGGCTGTTGCAGCAGTCGTGAATTCCTCAGCCTCTTTACAAAAGGATCCTTTGCTTTGTGAACAGTTAATTATGGAAGTGGTGGCTAGATCGACTAGCAAATTTGGAAGTTTACAAGCAGTACAGACTCATGCTAGCATTCAGCAGGAACAGATTGTGGGGTGATGTTCATTTTGTTTACCTTACTTCAGTGTACCAGAAAGAAAGAGTTATTCTGCATCTTGTCATTGTGACCAATAACTGGCAGATCAAGTGATGTGCAGTACATACAGTGCCCTCCACTACAGTTTGATAGTACCCCTCTATGACTCCTAGCTTATCTTTATGGAAGTATACTTTAAAAACTCCTAATGCTCTGTTGTATGTGCTATGTTTCATATGGATTCAGAATAAAAAGGGAGCAATTAGAAAAATGGTTGATTTTAGCCAAGCAACCCCAAGGCAAATTAGGTCTGCAGCATGATGGCTCTTCCTTCCACCTACATCTCAGAAAATTTCAGGAAATTTTATCTTTGGAGAGTCAAGTATGGGGTGCCTTGCTGTGCTGAGTCCTTCCTGCATCCCATTCTATGGGCGGGGACAGCCAGCATAGGAGATGCTGCCACATCTGCTGGGTTTATATGAGCATGAGTGCTTTCCCTACAGGAAGAATTCTCCCGTGGGGATCTCAGCCCACAAGAGGTTTCTGTTGATCCACATTAATATGCTTTGCAGAAATTGAACATGTCAGGCTGAAGAATGCAGGTAATGTATACTTGCAGTTTCCGAGCCATAAGTTAAACAGCATCAAGACAAATGTATACTTCTACATCTACAAGGATCACGCAGGCTAAAAGAAGAAAGACAACTTAATAGGAACCATTCAGAGCCAGCATGCAGTGGCCTCATTGAGCTTCACTGAATTCCTCCCTCTGTGCAAAGGGATTTCAGCTCTCTTTGCAAACATGGAATTTGTGTCAGCTCTAATGCTTCTTAAATTTTGCGTGACTTCTGACAAACTTCTCAGTGACTTGTTACCATCAGGAAAAAAAAAAAACAAAAAACAAAAAACATGTTGATGAATTTCAGGCATGGAGGAACTTGTGCTTTGAATCTAGGGTAATCACAAACTCAAATGTATTGAGAATAATTTTTTTTGTTTGGGTTGGGTTTTTTTTGTATAAAGCTAAAAATATCAGAACAGCATTAGTAATGCTCCCTCTGTTCAAACTGATCAGTAAAGGACACTGTGGGAAAGCAAAATTGAAAGTCTTTGCAAATACACTTGGGACAGTCCAGAAGACCTTGTTTGCTGGAAGTATTCAACAGAGGTTTGCATAAGAAGCTTTGCCTCATTTTTTCTTACCTGGAGTCTCAAATGGACCAAAAGCAATGCAAATAATTAGAAGGGGAAAGATTCAGTTTCCTCAATATTCTGATTGTCTTGCTTAAGCATAGCAGAGGCATCCTTTTCTCTCCTGCCTTGGAAATATCACATTTGCACAAATCAGAGCACTGATCTGAGGCTGAATGAGGATATTAGCAGTCTCATTCTTTTCTGTGCTAAAGCTGGGTCTTTAGAGGGGAGCTTAGGTTTTTCTAAAAGAGATAGGAATCTGCTAAGATGTCTCCACCACTTCTCTCAGTTCCCTGGTAGATCAGGTCCTTGATACCTAACAGTGTTTCGTCTTTTCCATCCTCTAGTCAAGAACAGCCTTCTGCCCAGATGCCATCCATCTGATCTGAACTTGTAAAGTTTTCCCAGACCAGGCAGAACCTCCACTTCTGCCACATCTAGTGTCAAAATATTATGAAAGCTCACAGCACTAAGTGGCAGAAATGTGTGATTCCCATAGAATTCAGACTTTCTCCAGTCAGTCTTTACTTGCTGGACTGGAAAAGGTGCACAAGGAATACTTTGAATAAATCACAACATCCTAGGCTATTTTATTCTGCAATATTGCAAAAGTTTCCTTTGGACTTCCTTCTGTTTGAAATAGGTTTTATGCTGGTTAATTACATAAGCTGTGATTGGAGCTGCTGCGCAGTGGGAATGAGGAGCCTGAAGTGTGGAGGAAGGCATGAAATGTGTTTAAAAAAACACTTAAAACTAGCAAGATGCAGTATGTGTCTTTCATAGCCCTGATCATGTTGTTCGTATACTATATCTCTCATCACTATTTATCTGTGTCTTATTAAACTATGCCTTTGTCACAGCAGAAACTGTATCATCTCCTGCTTTTGAAAAAGCATTTAACATATGGAAGAAACTGCAAACATCGCCATAAAACATGTTTCTTTTGTGTACTTGGATGATTTATTGTACCCACCAACACAGTTCAAGTATCAAAATGCACGTCTGTGTATTTGTGTATCTATATATATTCACTTTGTGTACACACACATTTTATCTATAAAATCTTTTCTCTAGTAGTTAAAAAAAAAATTTACAGGGTGTTGATGATTTATCTAAATCACATGGTGCCACTTATCCCTCTGGCTAATTTATGTGGCTAAACATCACAGTGCAATTTCTGGTTTTGGCAGAGGAGTTTAACATTCAACACTTGCTTTTGGTGAATATTTAGTTACTTAATTCTGTTGGAGTTTGGTTTTTTGTTTTTGTTTGTTTGTATTTTTAAACAGCAGTAAAGCCTGAGCAGTCAAACATTTTTACAATTCGAATAAGAAAAATCCTTAAAACTCACTTTTAAATGCAAGTGACAATTAATTACTTTTCAATTATTGTTGCAGTTTGCCTACTGCTGACAAAGCAGCAGTGCCCATGAAGGAGATCTGGCTGAGTGGTCAGTTGTGCAGCACTCACAAAAATGAGCGGGTGGTGGGAGACAGGACTCAAAAACCAGGTATTAGCTTAGGAAACCTGATTTTTCTAGACTCTGACTAGCGATGATGGTGGGTAAAAACAGCTGGAGATTCAAAGCTAGAGTGGAACCATGGACTCTCAGAGCTTGCTTTCTGCTCAGTGCAAGAAGATCATAAGGTTTACCTTGCTGGACTGCAGTCAACCTTCCTTAGCTTTGTGAATCCCCCTTGCCTACAAAGCCAGAAAGCCAGATGCCAGCTTTACAAATCTCAGCAGTGTGAAATACAAGATACATCCCACAATGGGTCAGTTCTCGTCTCAAGTTCCACTTTTCTGGCCAGAAGAACTCCAACTGCAGCTCTCTCCTTGAAAACACTCCTTACTTCAATACTCAGCCTGCTAAGCTATGACAATAAAGAGACTGATACAACCCGATTCAATTAAAATACATTTCAAACTGTTCTGCTCTGTTAAATTAGAACGTAGGAACTCCACAACTGCACAATGCATAATTCAAAATAATGCATAGGGCCTATTTTAAAAACCATGGGTTTTGTTTTTGTTTTTGTTTTTGTTTTTCCTAATTATCCAAGAAACTGCTTCAAACCTTCATCACCATTAACAACTCCACAAATCCTTAAAAGATGTAATACATTTCATGTCAGGATCTCACAAAGCATTATAAATGCTAATGAAACAGTGAGTAGCAAGTCCTCAAATACACTTGGAGGTAAATATCTATGGCAAACATGGTTGAAATTCTGCCATTCATCAACTGCTTGGGCTGAAAAATTTCATTTTACGGATCAGCACAAGACTGGCTTCTTATTTTCCATATTTTATTTTAGTTTGGTTTTTTGGTTTTGGGTTGGGTTTTTTTATGTATATGTTTCAGCAAAATCAGTTTAACTGTCTGCAAGGAGATTTGACAAAAGAAGACTTTTGCCCATGTTAAATATATTTTTCAACTGAGTATGCCCATGTTTTAAGGCCATTGTTAAAAGTGTATCAAGGAGATAGGCTTTAGTGACAAGGATATGCCATTCTGTGAAAATCTGCCCAAATTTTGACAAGTTACAAATTCTGAAATTTTAACTTGTTCCCCAGAAGCTGATTGCAGTGATGCAAATTCAGAATAGTATAGTTAATTTTAACTAAACATGTAAATTAAAGGGGGGGGACACCTGCTTCTTATTGTCAAATTATACCACAGAAGTAGACTGAAAATCATTGAGTTGGGGCTGAAAAATCACTGAGTGTCCCACTGCTCAAGGTAGGCTCAATATGCCTAAGTTACTCCTGACAAGTCCTTAAAGATATTCAGTGCTGGACATGCCATAGATACAGCAGGAGTTTTATTCTAGTGTTTAGTGAAACACTATCTGAGCAAAGTTTCATCCTAATATCAAAGATTAGTGTCTCTTGTTAAAATTGGAGCCTGTTATTTCTTGCCCTCCATCACAGATGTAGAAAGCAGACTATCACAGTTGTCTTTGGAGCAGATTTTCATGTGCTTTGTTTTTTTGGTTTTTTGGGTTTTTTTAAGACATTTACTGATTTTTCTGTATCAGATTAGACAGCATCAATTTTCTTTCCTTACAGCTTGTTTTTTTTCAGTGCCTCACCAGTCTGATTGCCTGCTTCTGGGCCACCTCCAGCTGCTCTGCATTTTCCTTGAGTCCACACAGCTGTCACTGATGCCTCACCAGCACCAAACAGATCACTCTGTGTCTGCACAGAAAGCCCATGGTGGCCTTCACCTTTTTTTTGTATGAGCCCAGCAATATTTCTTCCTGTTCACTTTGGGCTCTGGGATGTCTGCTAAATATTTTTCCACAGAATTGCTGTGAAAACAGTTCCTTGCTGTCCTGTGTTTCTGCAGTTCCTTGTTCCTGTCTAAATGTAGCTCTTATTCATATAGATTGCTACCCACATTTTTCAGATCCTATCTGCAATTTATCAAGATCACTGAATTTTAATCCTGGCTTCTAATGTACTTGCAGTCTCTTGCTGCTTGAAATTATCTGCAAATTTAATAATGATTCTCTTTCTGTCATCATCCAGCTCATTAATGAATTTAATGAATAATACCAGACCTGAGGCAATCCTCTATGGAACTTCATGCAACTCATCCTTACATTCTGCCAATGAAATATCTATAACTGATGTTTGAGTACGGTATGCTAATGCAACTCACCATCCCATTACTGGTACAAATATTTACAAGTTCACAATTTAGCTTCTGCAAAACAGTTATTTAAAAATCATTCTTTCTTTTTATTTTCTTTTTGCTAGGAAATTCTTTTATTAAAATATTAACAGGACTCAGACTTCAAAGGAGGTTGAAGAGAGGTGAAGCAAATTCCATGTTTCATCTAAACACTTAATTGTGGGAAATATCTTGAGGTGCACTTTTATTAGCATTCACAGAAGGTAGTCACTCTCTTAGATACTGTCTGTCTCTCATTGTCCTCCCTTCCAAAAAGGTTTCTCAGATTTTTAGCTCAGCAGCTGGTGGCAATAACACACAGGAAAGCATAAATATTGAAACATGGAGAAAGAAAGTCCTTAATACTCCATTATACCACCTCACTTTGAGTAAAATCTTCGTATTTGCAGTGACTTAGAGACCTTATGCTGCAGTTTCGCTCCTTTGAACCCCATACTGTTCAAAGGAGTAATACCCTTCATGACAGAACATATTTAGAAAAGGCCCACAGATCAGCTCATGTGGCTGTGAGCTATAATCTACCCACACATGCTAAAAAAACAGAGCTCTTTTCACTCTGTTATAATCAGCTGGTCCTCCTCACCCTTTCAGAATATGAAGCAAAGTCTCTCCACCTAGATGTTCAACTATTCAGTTTTTGGAATGATCAGGCAAAGATAAAAGTAATTTCATTGTCTCTTGAACAGGATAAGTCTTCCTTGCTTCTACAAGGCTGATATGTGAACTTTCCAAACTGAATAGTTCTGAGTAAAATACCTAGAATCAAAAGTGTAGCGACCACCTTTGGAGATCTAGCATGGATAGGAGCTCAGACATCACCTTGAAATGACAGCCAGAATCCTGTTCTTTATTAGATGTCATGCTTTTACTTTGCTTTATAGCTCTGAAAGCTCTCAATGAAGACGAAACTTTTACCATCCTGCCCACATCTGCAAGGAGCTGCATGTTAACCTGGGTGTAGTATCCCTGTGGATATAGTCTCCAAAAACCAGTTCAGCTCACCATTCCACTGGGGTGAGGAGCACAAGTTCTGCATACAAGTGATCTATCAGGCACCTGCTACCAAAATGCTCTCTCCTCACACAGATCCTGGCCACACACTGGCCATGCACTTCCATCAGATAGATCTACTGGCCATGTGGCTACAGGACAGGTCAATTTGGCTGGCAGATCTGATGGAAAACAAAGGCAACAAATGAAGATGATTCTGCTGCTGGAACAGGGGTCAAGATTGCCTTTGAAAAGGCTGCTAGTTTTTAGCCCATTTTAGATACAATGCAAAGTGTTCCCTCTGCCTTCTCTCTGCATATTTATCTCCTTCCTACCCTCTAGTCTCCATGCAGAAGCCCCTGCCCACATGATTTAAGTTGTCTGGTTTTAATTATCTTTGGCAGTTTTCATTTTTAATCTACAATTTAAAATCCTATGCTTCATGACAAAAGCCAGCTTCAGCTCTACCCTGGATTCCTTGGCAGTGCATCTTTGTAAAAACAGACTCACTTGCTTGGTCTTTGCTGGACCAGTGTGTATGTTAATCTTCCAGTCAATTTCACAGTAATTTAGATTATCAGAAATTAATTCCAAGCAAAGCTAAAAATACTCTGCTCATTCTCCAGCTCAGCCTTGAAAGCCTGTGTTATCTGATGGAGATGGTGCACAGACCCAAGTAGTAGGACTGCTCTCCTGCACAAAGTGACTGATTCCCCTTATGACCTCTGCGGGGCAAAGAGTTAGGTCCTCCTCTAAGACAATACTCAGACTTCCTCTGTAGTCACCAGGGGTCAAGTAATTAACAGATTTGACAATGGGAATTGCTGCCCTCTGGAGCTGACATAATCTCTTCCTTCTTTTGGGGAAGGCTTAGACAGACAGCTCAGACCACCCTTCTAAGGGATGGGAGCTGGGGGAGAAGAAACTTGGATAATGCATGTTAGTCAGAAGTTTCTGCAAAGCACTCTGAAGCCTCATGGAAGTTTTAAACAAACCATTAGCCTTCAGGATTGTTTCCTAAAGTTAAGGAGAAACTAAGCATAAAAAAAAAAAAAAAAAAAAAAAAAAAGGTGGGCTGAACCAAGGCTCACTTAATTCTTTTTTTGAAATTTAATAACCTTTCCTA
>JANHGN010006636.1:23153-41274 GCA_024605025.1 Megaceryle maxima | reverse complement strand
GCCTCATCAGAATAAAAGAACAAAGCCATCAAATGCAGAGCACTGGTGAGATGCAGGGGGAAGCACTTGCTGTAATTATAGCTGAGAAACAGCAAGTTTCCTCCAGAGTCTTTGCTGAGCCCTTGTCCAGAGTGGGTAGAGAAAGCAAGTGCCCCACTTCTGAATGATCAGGTCTTCTAGGAGAGAGATGGAAGTATATAAATGTGCTAACTGAAGGAAATAACACACAATCATGTTCTATCCTAAGGATCAAATTTTACTTTTGCACTCTCCTGTCTCTAGCGGTGCTTTTCCTGAAGTATTCTGGGAGGAGTTGCAAAGGCTCTGACCCTGCAGGAGCTGCCAGTGTTTTGAGAGCTTTTGCAGTAAAGGAAGGCAAATTATCTTTCATCCAAGTGTTGGATTTCTTCTGAGGTTGACTTAGAATCTGTGCTTGTAAATGCACTTTTCTTCATAAAATGTTATTGGAGCAGATATTCAAGTTGTCAGTTTTGAATGTTCAAAGAAAAAATTGCCTGATGAGAGAATTGGAGACTATTTCATTTTTTGCTTTTAACTCTTGGCAAGTTATTCTGACCAGTATTTCCATGGGTGCTTGATAATTTGTGTTTTAACTTCTGATTTTCCCCACTTGGTACATGGCAAACCTGACTTTATGTTGCTATGCCTATATTATAACTATCGGTACTGGTGTTCCACTGGAAAACTCTGACCTTGGACAACAGTAGGTAAGACAGACATGAGAGTATATGATTTTTCAAGTTAAAGATATACATACTTAGATGTCAATGGAACCTAAACAGGTTGTTTAATAGAGAAAATCTAGACGTGACTGTAAAAATTAAAATGTGAGTGAAGAACTTTAATAGAGAAGTCTAGTAGCATAAGCTAATTCTACCAGCTTAAACCCCCTAGTTTTTTTGTGGAAAAAACCCACACTTTCAATGCTGGTGGTATTTTTTTTTCTGGTCCTGTCAGGAAGGAGCTGCAACTTGCAGATATGCAGTCTCTTCAGTGAGAGAGAGGACTGTACCTTCCCAGTATCAGCTGATAAGCTTAGTGCTGCTATCTGTGCACCAGCAAAACCACCCTGTGCTTCTGTATTCCTTGTGTGATCTCTGTGCTGTTTCTGTATTGCATCATTGTGCTGTGAGTACACTGAGTATGCTGTAATTCAGACTGTGGACTTTAAAAATTACCATCAGACAAGTAAACAGTGCATAACAACTATGATCGTCAATTCAAAACAGCTTGATTGGACCAGTGTCTTCCCATTACAAAAGGAAAAACCTCAACCCCAAAACAAAGAGCTTTTTTACTGATGGCTTTGTGTCTTCCATGAGCTGATGATGTGTTTTATGTTATTGCTTGTTTTCCAAGTCCTTCCTACTATTTCTGATTTTACTGCTATTATCTGTCTGCTGCCACCATGATAGTATTAGAAACAAAATGTGGCAACAGCTGTAATTAGGGTTGTCTACACATTTTCTTTCTATTTTCCATTTGACTCATGTTCCTAATTTTCCAAATCTTTCAATTTCCAACTTGAGATAATCAAGGTCAGCCATTTCTGAGAACAAGGGTGGTGTTTGTCCATTTAACAAAGCAAGATTTTTATCTTCAGAACAGATATATAAGAAGCACAGGGCCGAAAACTGAAATTGGTGACAAAAGAATATTCATAGATGAGAATTCCTGGGAAAAAAATGATCCTTCTTTCAAGAAAGATACCAACAACGTAAGGACCTTTAATGGTGACCCACTGGAAAATGGTGGCCTTGAAAGACACACAAGATTATGCAGTTACTGAACTAGCTTTTTACATAGTTTAATGTAAGTAGAAGTGTTGAATAGCCATAAATTATGTGTTGCCTTCCCTGTATGAATCACAAGAGAATGAATCATGGAAGTGACAGGGAGATAGATACCTGACTTGTGACTTGGGAAAAGATGGGCACATTTAGCTCCTGAAAGCCACTCCTGTGAGTGCAACCTAAGACAAATAGGCACCCTTTAGCTGCCAGTACCTGTAGCTCAACCTACAGCCTGACTGCAACTAAATGCTATGGGGAAGCACCCACTGGTGCCTCCACCCATGGGCTGGCCACCCAGTTGTGGCAGCAGGCAGTAACATCTGGTGGAGGAATGGTGCTGCTGGAGCCCAGGGCATGTGTGTAAACTTAGGAGCATCTGGGAAAAGTTGATAGGTGACAAACAGGTGGAACTTTTAAATACCAGATAGTATGTACCTAGTGGGTTAGCTATGCTCATTTTTGGTACCTGTGCCATTGTAAGATTGCCTCAAAAAGCACAGACATGTTTTTTCTGAAATCCCAAGCACAAATGCAGGCTGGGTGGAATATGGATTGAGATCAGTCTTGAGGAGAAAGACCTGGGGGTGCTGGTTGATGAAAAGATCAGCGTGAGCCAACAGCATGCTCGCAGCCTAGATAGCCAACCATATCCTGGGCTGCATCAAAAGTGTGAGTAGAAGGTTGAGAGAGGTGATTCTACCCCTCTACTCCACTCTCATGAGACCCCACCTAGAGTACTGTGTGCATCCCTGGAGCCTCCAATACAGGAAGGGCACGGGCCAGTTAGAGCGGGTCCAGAGAGGGGCCACAAAAGTGATCAGATGACTGGAGCACCTCTCCGATAAGGACAGGCTGAGAAAGTGGGATTGTTCAGCCTGGAGAAGACTCTGGGGAGAGCTTATTGTGTCCTTCCAGTATCAGAAGGGGACCTACAAGAAAGATGGGGAGGGAGCTTTTACAAGGGCTTGTAGTGATAGCTTAAGGAATAATGGCTTCAAACTGGAAGAGAGTAGATTTCAATTGGAAATTAGGAAGAAGCTCTTCACTGTGAGGGCAGTAAGGCACTGGAACAGGTTGCCCAGGGAAGTTGTGGATTCTCCCTCACTGGATGTGTTTCAAGTCCATGCTGGATGGGGCTTTGAGCAGCCTGGTCTAGTGGGAGATGTCCCTGCCCATGGCAGATGGCTTGGAACTAGATGATCTTTGGGGTCCCTTCCAACCCAACCATTCTATGATTCTATGCTAGACGTTACCCAAGCTGAGTTGCTATGGACAAGTGTTATCATGTCTGTCTGTCAGCCAAGGGTGACTTGTTGGTGTGTTTTGTGATGTCTGAAGTTGGAGCTTTTTTGCATGATTTTGTTTGCTGAGGTCCTTGAAAGTGTCCTCCTTGTGTCTTATTTTGGGGAGTAAATTTTCTCCTGCTGTTTTCCTCTCTAGCCCACTTCATTTTGGGTGCTGATTTTTAGATATGTGGGATTGGCAATTTGTGAGTTAACTAGTGATGTCTGTGTGCTGCAATTAATCTAAATATGTGTTTGATTACATTAATTAAACTTTTGTCCTGGACAGCAGCTGTTTTATCATTTGCCTCCAGGCTACTCCTCAGTTGGGATCGTTCTGAAACTTTCTGGTTTGGGTTGGCAGCGTTGGGTAGTGCACTGACCTTTTCCCCTTAAGATTAAACTTTCTTCTGTTTTAAAATTTAAATGTCATTGATCAGCTTCTATACTGCTTGACTTGGAAGAGTGTGACTCTTCAGTGGTGGTGGGAGAGTCTTTTGAACCACTTTACACTCATTTGGCTTTTGGTGCATATGGGCATTTTGTGTTAAACTTATGGATGCCGTGCTGGATGCACAGACCCAGAGGGAAAAACTAAGTCTTGCTTTGCTTTTGTAGCATTAATTTTGTTTTGTTTTGTGTCCTCCCTCCTCCCCTGTTTTGTATCACATCTTGTTTGGGGGAACTGTTGACTTGTACAGGGGTAGGATACGGGTAGATTATGGGAGCTTGAGCTATAATGAACTCCAGAATCAGCTCTGGCTGAACCAGCAGTGTGATAGCATGATAGCAAAGTGATGGTACTGTTTCTGAGCTTTATGAGATATTCCCATTTTTAGTAGCCATATTGAAATGAGCAGAGAATTTTGGTGTTTCTGCTCTTTAGGAAATCTGCAGAGTTCTGGTACAGATCAGTAAGGATGTGGATTTTCATGGAAAACACTTCTTAAATTTGCCTCAAGGTAGAAAAGAAAGGTAGCATCATTGACTTCTTGGAAGTAGATAATAGCAGAGACTCACTTAGTAAATCTTTCACTCTTCAATTCTGGTTGCATCTCCTTTAACTTCTGCACTGGAATGTTGCAGTGGTTATTAATTCTCTTTGCAGAAGAGTCAGTGTAGTGGTTCAGTGTTTGTCAGCTGAGAGGCGTCTGGCTGATGGTCTTTTTGAAGTACCTATGAGGGAGGGGAGGACTTGGCCAGTGAAGAAACTAATTTTCTTCCCTACCCATAATGTTGTCTAGTTGTTTCTCTATGTGAAAGCTCTAGCCCTTGGACAGATTTTAGACCAGGCAACAGTGATTAAAACACACTGCAAATGTTGGGTTGTTGAATTGGGAGTTTGGTGATGGACTGTATCATTTAATCACATAGTTGTGTTAGTTCTTCTTGAACTGACTAACCTTCATTGGGGTACTTTGGCAGCTACTTAGGGGGATGAGGAGGTGTGGACATGGGGAGGTGGTACTAGTTTTAGAAATTAGATGTATTGCACATAAAGCCAATGCTTTAGGTTTGTGTCTAGAAACTGAACATCAGACCTAACATAGTTAGGTTCAGCTCAGCTGAGCACCTGTGATCCAACCACACTTACATCCCCTCACAGCAATTCATTGAGCATACAGGTGAGGAGTCTGGGCCAGGCTGTGGCTATCCTGAAAGCAAGGAGAAGTGTAGGTCTTCTGTATGGATCATTAGCTGACATAAAGCAATAAAGAAATTGATACTTCTATAGGACTGTCACTCTGGTGGAATGAGTCCTATGGCAACATTGATGCTGTTATACCTTTTTCAGAATAACTCATATTTTTAAATTTGAGTACTTAAGCAGATACTTAGGACTGGATTGTCCACAGCCTTGTAGCAATTGTAATAATTTATAGGCCTATGAAAATTTTCTTGCTGATTTTGTAGCATGCTTTCATTCAGACTGTGCAGAATGGTCTAAATGACTGTAAATGCATTGGAAATGGAAACTGGGAAGTTCCATGCAAGTGTATGTTATATGGACACACAGACTTTGCTGATGCTTCACTGCTAACTAGTTTTCAATGTTCAGGGAATGAGCAGAAGGAACTAATGCAGAAGCTGTGTTGTCTTAATGGTGGATTTTTGGAATTGGTGACACGCAGAAGAAGGAATTTAGCTTTGTGTGTGTGTGTAAAACGAGTATTTCTACTTGCTGAATACTTTGGTTTGCACCTTTTTGGGGGGTTCTGGTCTTTTGGGGCAGTCAGAAGCCCTGTGTAATTTGGCTTGTTTCATCTGATGGTGCTCTGTAGCTTGAAGTATCAAGCCTCAGGTTAGAAAGATTGCTTTTCAGAACAGAGAAGCATTTTAAATTGATGGCACTTTTACAGTGAATTCCTTTCCAGAAGACTGAACAGCAGCAAGCCTACAGAAGCCAATTCTTTTATACATTGCCTTATCCCTTGTGATTGCTGTGACAATTAAATAACTTCAGAGTAGAAAAAGTTCGAATGGCATTTGCCTTGAGCGTTCTTGTGCAGTGCTTTTCTAATGAGCTCCCACACTTCCAGCTTGCAACTTCTAGTACTTAAAGCTTTCTCTGTGCTTTCATCCTTATTATAATGTTGATGAAGTAGGTTGTTTTAAAGACTTTTATTAGCAATTGTCCTTTTTGTGTATGAAACCATGGATTAAGGCAAGTAAAGGTTTCATATTCATTACAACTTAATTCTATTCTATTCTTATGCTGGAAGCATAAGTCTATCAGTACAAGGCAGTATAACACAGGAAAGAACAAAATCCCTAATAATGAACACTCAGAGTCCAAAGTACTTTTTTTAAAGAAATAACAAAATATTTATAAATTTTAATGAAACTGCTATGAAAACACATTCCCACTATCACACTGCTGTTGGAAACACTAAAGGACATTGCTCCTTTTCTGAGGATGAGGAAGAGGAGACTATGCATGTACCAGCAGAGGGAGTCAGGACTGGGCATTAACTGCTGGAGATTTTCTGATCAGAGTCTCATCATCTGGAAGGGGAAACATATGTGTGTGGTGAAGTATAAACAGACTTCCTTTAAGAACCTTCTGACTTCTGTGTGATGCATGTATGTATTTTCTCCCTCCTGCACTTGGATTAGGAACATGAAAACACAGTCCTGATTCCAGTAAGAAATGTTTTACAAAGCAATTTCCCTCTTTCCTGTGCCCTCCTCAGACCACACTAATATGAAACATGGAATGAGGTAGTGTTTAGAACTGTTTCATATCTCTACTTCTAAGTTGTAGAATAATAATGGCAGATTGGAAAGGCTTCTAGCAAAATAGAGCCATACATCAGGGGAAGAAAAATGGTTAAAGAAGTTGGCAGCATGCTCAGAAGAACTAGCATCTCCTCTCCTTCCAACCATGGAGCAGTGATCTCTAGATGGATGGATTCTGTCCCTGTTGGCACAGTGATGAGGAGAACTTGGGCAAGTGAAAATGCTATGAAGAGATTCACTGATGTGCAGAAGCTCTTGAAGCTCTTTTCTGCCAGTCTGCAAAGTAGCACAAAGGACTTTATCCCTCCCTTTCACACCCTGCCTGTGACAACCTGTTTACTTAGGCTTTGTCTGAAGAATACTGTTAGGACCCACCATTTTTGTTCTCTTTAGTGCCCTCTGTGATAATCTTTCTGGATTTGTTGTCTAGTCCCCTTGGCTTGTTCAAAAGTGTTTATTCTTTTGTCTTTCTGGTTTATTCCCTAAGCGTTCAGCATTGAAAAAATTGAGAAAAGTAAATAAAAATCATAGAGTATTTACTTTAAGATATAAAAAATTGGCAAATTATTTTCATTAGCCTCTAGCAAAGAAAACATTCTCACCGTACTATTTGTTACTACAGTCACTGTGTTTCTCTGATCTGACTTGCACAGTCTAAAGTGTCTTGCATTGCAGTCACAATGCTGACACACTCTTTAAACAAAGCTTTTAGGGATGCTTGTTAGCCACAGCTCAGCCTGCTACTGCTGCATTTCACTTACTGAGCTTAGTGGATGTTGTCCTACCTAAGTCAAACAGTTTCTTTGTTAAGCACGCTTGTACAATTTATTTTTTCCTGGAGAAATGGCGATTCACCTAGATACAGTGTTTCTGTTTTCTCTTGGGAGCTGGTTACCAAACCTTCAAGGAGAATTGGTGCTTGTTAGCCTATAGAAGCTGAAGAAGGTTCTGGATGCAGAAAATGGATGTTGAGGCCTGCAAGAAAAATAAGCTGCTAGGCAAAGGACAATGCAAAAGGTGGAGAAAAAAAAAAAAACAACAACAAACCAACAACAAACCCCTGCTGCTTGTCTCATCAGCTGAAAAGTACCACAAGTACAGCGTGGGAGCTAGTGCATAGAGGAGAGGACCTGAGTTGGCAAATTTGGGCTGAGTTCCTGTCTCTGTCACACACTCTCCTGTGTGACCTTGCGCAAACTGCTTGGTGTCTTTGCTTTGCCTGTCTTGCCTCTAAATCTTCACATCCTACTAGTATAGAATGTCTGTTAGTGTACTCTGTACATGGCATACCACTGTGTAGCTATTCCTTTCCTCTGCAGTGCTACTCGTGTATCTTTTTGACTTGGAGATTATTGGTATCAGTAAAGGTAAGCCTGTAAAGAAAACTGGACTTTTAAACTCTTTTTCAGCAATTCAGCTCTCATCTGATGCTTTTCATTACGTGTTCCTAAACTCACCTAAATTCCTTTTCTGCTCCTTCATCCCCCTCTCTTATTTAGGTTTGCATCCCCATCCCTTCCTTCCTTCCTTCCTGTCCTCCAGCCTGTGAAGACTTCCTGTTCTCTTGACCATGTAATTTAACTTTGAATCCCTCCTAGTCATTAGACTATTGAGACCAAAAAGGCCTGTTGGCCTCTTTGATGGGTCTTCTAAGCTGTTGATTTAAATTTTTCAGGCTCTGTGATGCAGAAACTGCTAAATCGTTGCTCCTGTGACAGATTTCTGAAAGTCTGGAAGAAGACAGGAGTATTGAATAGCAAATTGGAAGAGAAGAGAGAAAACAGGGTGGCAGAACTTCTAGAAGGAAGCATGGAGAGTAATTTTGGGCCAGGTAGATGACAGAAATTTGACAGGGGGAAATGATTTAAAGAAGAGCATGTGTGTATGTGTAGATGCAGAAAGGCAAGATAGATGGTTATCCATCAGAGGGACATGTGTCAGAGGAAACCGAAACCACGGTGACAGGATCCTGAATGCCTAAAATCAGGGGTGATATTTAGCACCAGCTTCAAGAGATGCTTATCCAGAAAATCTAGCTGTGTGGTTTGCAGGTAGACTCTTATTTAAAAATAACCTATTAACAAACCAACAAACCTAAAAAAAAAAACAACACTAAGCCTGTGTACCATTCAAAACATGTGAAGTGAGCTTGACAGAAAAATATTTTAATAGCCCAGTGCTCATGTGCTGATTAATTACAGCAACAGATCAAAGATAAGTATTCTGTCAAGAATCGTTAATATCTTTTCACTAGTAGTAGCTATATAATATCAAAAATTTGATCTGTTGAAAAGCATTTTATGGTTGCCTTGTTTCAAACACCAGAAAATGAATATTCATGGTAGCACACACAGCTTACAAACACTTCTTCACACAGCTTTTAAAAGATGAGCATGCAGCTTATTACCACAATTTAAGTGCTAAAATGCATTTTTACTTCTTTATAATTTAATAACTTCAGTGACACTAAATGACACGGAATATAGTTACCACAATTGTTTGCTCTGCAACTACTATTAGTCTCTAATTACTGTATGAGTTGTAAGGTGATCTTGTTGCCCCCATCAGTGGGATCTGAACTGCCAGGTCTTTTCATTTAGGAATCCAAAGATCAGGATTTAGGTTCAGGAGGAGACATTGTTCTCATAGTACGTGCCCTGGTATCACAGTGATGAACAGTTTTCTCTGAGGTTTGATTCCTGATGATGTGCTAGCACTGACTTAAACTGAGATTCTGGCTACTTTTATCAGTTGCTTGTCACCTTATATCCCTGTGGTTCCTAAGCCTTTGTTGATGCACACATGTGAAATCACTTAAACCAATCTTAGGAATCACCGTTTTCCTGGGATTTTTTGTGAGTCCTAGGATAGTAGGTGTTCTCCACCTGCTGGCTCTGGACAAATAAAGCTTCCTGGAGCATGCTAGCTAGAAAATGCATTACTTTGT
This sequence comes from Megaceryle maxima, assembly GCA_024605025.1. Classification (NCBI taxonomy): domain Eukaryota; kingdom Metazoa; phylum Chordata; class Aves; order Coraciiformes; family Cerylidae; genus Megaceryle; species Megaceryle maxima. Next base: position 31,990 of record JANHGN010006636.1, on the reverse strand, counting down.
GCAGAGGTGAGAGCGTATAGGTCTGTGCTTATGGCCAGAGATATCTCTCCCATTCTAATCAATTACATCACAGTTAAAAGGCTCCAAGGATATGGAATGGCTCTCTTCCTATACCTGCTGTATTTATGGAGACTGGAATAGGTCTAAGTGTAAAAACTCTTTTCTTCTAATCCTTTCTCTTCAAGTACCCAGTCACCTTTAGGTGAAGGAACTTTACAGGTGAGTGGGAGATCTGAGTTCAGATCTCTACTCCTGCACTGGGTTTTAAACAGAGGCCTTTCATATCCCAGATGTACACTGATTGTAGGGGAATGTAGCTGCAGTCTTCCCTCAATCATTCTTCCCTAAGCAAGGAGAAGCTTTGTGTGCCTAACTACTGGATAAGGTTTGTAGCTGAAAAGTACTGACAGAGGTATTTCATTACCTTTGAGAGGCCTCTGTGTTGGCCAGATTAAGCTGATTAGCATCTGCAAATGCCATTCTTGTGTGCCTTACTGGTTCCAGGGGTAGCGCAAGCAGTATAGCTCTCTAAAAAGAGATCTCTAAAAGGGTCTCAGTAGGATATTACTAAGTCGTTACTTCTGACTGTGTAAGTTTGTATACGTGCAAATATATTTGCATTTTGTGCTGGCTTGCTAACGTGCTTGCCAAAGCACAAAACACCAGCTACCTGACATTTTTTAGGTATCAGATGAGTTCTATGTAATGTTTAGTTTTTTTTTTTAAAAAAAGTAGACAGTATCTCTTATGTAATAACATCTACCCCTGAGTATAATGATGTATCTGTTTTAGCAGTTAGATGTGGAACTCCTGGCTGTATGCATGCTTACCTTTACTGCTGCTTTTAGTCCTGCTAAGTTCTGATAAAACAAGAAAGTCAGCCTGGAAGACAAACATCTTCAATACTGGAGCCATAGTAACACTGATGATTACCCATTTCTGCAAGTCAGTCTAGAACCCTCTTCACCATTCCAGAGAGAAGTATTCTTCTCACATGCAGTCATCCGTGGTTTCTCATTAAAAACCTAAACAGTTGTTTCATTTATTTTTTCTTAAGCCATATGCATCTCCACTAACCTGTCATTTCACTTGTGAATAAAGCAGGCCCCCTGGAGAAGCCACCATCTATGAGCTTTTCCCATTTCCCATTCCTGTACATACTCTATGCACATATTGGTTTTGGTCTGCAAGCACATCTGTGATTAGTGTGTGGGAAGAGCATGACTCAGACCTAGTCGTTCCAGTGACAGTTATTCTTTAACTGTTTTAAGTTATTCTTCAAATTAGTCTTCATCTGTGAATGTCATCTTTATCTCAGACCTCATTGGTTTACTCAACATAATGAAATACTTCAGTATTCTTATTTATATTGACAACACCATTAAATATTTGTAACTATTTAATGACACAAGAAAAGGGAAGCTTTTGGACCAGTTTGTCTTTAGTTTTGTTTGAAGTGTTTGAAAACTTTATGGAATATGGTCACATAACTTCCTTGTACTTGTTGCACCCAGAAGTAAAAGATGTGCATGTGCAAGATGGGATTGGCAGATCATTCAGTGGTGGCATCTTGCAGTCTTTCTATGGTTATTGAAGTAACAACACCCCAGGAGCCTGGCTTGCTAAGGCTATTGCATCAGAAGCTTCCAACTGAGATGCAGAGAAGCAAAGCAGTCACATACAGCACAGTCAAGTGAAATAGCTTTAGGAACTTAATTTCACAGTAAAGTTGATCTGAACTGAGAATTAATTGTTGTCATTAACTCAGGTATCCATTCATCCTGTCAGGTGCAGCCATGCTCTTAACTCTAGCTGACTGGCCTGTCAACTGAACAGGCCTGGTAGCACCTCAGTGATTAACACAACCTCTCTGTGCAGCCAGTGTATAGATCACTGGTTGTTTTGCAGTGTGACTGCTTGGAGCAAAGTCAGGTGCTAGTAAGTGTAAGCCAGGTAAGCTAGAGAAGACCCAGGCTTCATCTTAATTACACACTTTATGTTGTTTTAAGGGTTTAAACTAATTTTTGGTTTGGAGACAATGCAGTTAATCCAGATAAATTACTTTTCTCCGCAATCTGTGGGACAAGGGATGTGCAATTTTTACATTGTCTGGGTGAGGCCGGCTCTCTACCACCTACCTCTGGATCACTTTACAATGAAACCATAGTACCTTCATCCCACTCTGCTTTTATACTGGAATAATTTATAGGCATTACAATTTTACCTTTTCTTTTGTTCTCAGAGAAGAGAAAGCCTGTAAAAAGATGGTGATGTACTTGCTACAGAGTCAGCAAAAGCTTTTCTAAGTCAGTGGATGAAAGTTAGTGGTTGAAGAGAGGTGCTTTGTCTCAGTATTTCTCTTAACTGTGTCCTTAACTTTAATCAACAGGCATACATGCTCATACCCATGGATTAGTGTTTAAAGCCTATGTTTAAGTCCATATGTGAGTTGAGAATTGAAATCACTGCAGTCTCAGGGGAGGCCTTGGATCTTTCCTCCCTGTAGTCTTACTGGTAGATTCAAATCTGAACATACTCAGCAAGAAATGCAGCCAGCTACCAACTTCACACATGGGCACTGTGTTGGAAGTAGAGAGAATCCACCTGAATCCATTTATCACTGGGAACAAAGGATTGCTCTAAATATCTCAGTCAAATGTAAGGTACCTTAATTAAATGAGGTCTGGAATAATGACCAAAAGGAATTGCACTGGAGAATGCTGCTTTGGCAGTTGTCAGGTAGTGACTTCAGCCATCAAACTCTTGTGTTTCATCAGTGATTGGGGGAAGTACAGTCCAGAGTTCAGTACATGTAAGTGCTGGATGATGGCTTTGGTGTGCAAAATTCAGATCCAGTTCTGAACTCTCAAAGGCCACAGGTAGGCTATTGCGAAATCAGGCTCAGGAATTGCCAACCTGAATGGGCCTGAGCCAGCAGTACAAAGCCCAGCAGAACTTGTGGCAGTGTTTCAGGGAAAGAGCCATAAAGTTTGGGTAAAAGACAATCTGCTTCAGCCTCTCTAGATTTCCTTCCTGGAAGGCTTTGTTAGAAACACCATACAAATCATAGATGAAATAGGGAAAACAGAGGAACTATAAAAACTACATATATAAGCAGTTTCACATGAAAAGGGTACAACTTTAGCTTTATATTAACTCCTTTCTTTATTCTTTTCCTAACTGTTTGTTTGTTTGTTTGCTTTGGTTTATGTGTAGCTCTATTTGAGTAATGGATTTAAAAAAAAAAGTTTGCTTCTAATTGGGGGCAACCATTTCAGATAAGTTGAGGATAGATAAAAAGCAGCTTTCAAAGCAAAAGCCTTCATATTGCTGCAAGTCAGTAAAACCCTAGAAGCAGTATCTGGAGATTTAATTTTAACCAAGTAATTGAAAGTGGCCATGCATTACCCTGTATAAACTGTAGAAGAAAAATGATTCCCTTAAATGGTTCAGTCGTCATTTAAATGGTGATCTGTTCATTAGTGCTGGGAAATGAAATGGAAATCCATTTCAATTTTCTAGACAATTTAAATTTTATTGTCCATAAAATTCACAAAACAGTAAAATAGTATCCTTTCTTGCAAATTGCAGAGGATTTAATCAGATTTTGCCATTTTAATAATTCTTATCATGGTAAAACTTGCTACTGAATACATGGAGTTGAAGTCATCCTTTGTTGATAAAAGTGCCCTACTGGTGAGTCTTGCCTTGTATGTTTGGAATACAGATGGTTTTTGTAGCTGTAATCTGTTTATACAGTTAGTTTCCTCCTGAAACACAAATTTGCTTAGTCTAGAGCAAGGCTTAGAATTCACCGAAGTACACGTTTAAAGCACAGAGCAGCATGAAGATCTTTTTCCTCTGCAAATCTTCTTGCCTGTTGCTCTTGCTATCCCATATTGTTGTATTTTGACTGAAATAAAATTTGATTCTTCAAGGAGCTTTCTGTGGACTCATTGATTAAGCTGTAATGGTTCTTTGAAAGTCTTTTTGCTATCAAGAGCTAAGTCTTTAATTTCAGTTAATTACTAGGCATTACTGTGTTTGCACTTAGTCACGTCTATCTGGCAAGCGTAAGAATTTACCTGTAAATTGAGGCAGAACATATTTGTATTTGGTTTCTGATGCACCTTTGGATGTAAAATGGTGGGATTAACCAATCAGTGAAAGTACAGGGCTTTGCAGAAATATTGATGCCTTCAGATAATTTAAGTGAGAAGAGTTAGGTGAACTCACGAGTCTGCAAGTGCTGTTTGTTTCTAGAATAAGAACATGCATCCCTGTTCCCCCAAAGGTCATGGTTAGGGTTTTCAAAGTCTACCAGCTTGAAGTTTCTCTACATCCAGAATGCTCTTCTCTTTAATTCCTTTCAAGTGTCATGCTTGTATTGTCTTCTGTTGGCTCCCTTTACAGCACAAAAATAATGTACGACCAGACTCCTCTTCCTTAATTTTGCAACTAAGAGCTTTCCTGCAGGGCTAATGCTGAAGTTTGTTTCACTGGCTTTTGTTCTCTTTAGCTGTGTTTGCTCCTCTGATCAGTTTTGGTCTTTGTGTATTCCCATGCTATTTATCTCAGCCCAAACATGCTGAAGGCAAAAGCAAAGCCTGCTAGAGATTTGTGGTGCCCAGCCTTGTGAAATTCTTGTGAGCCAAGACACTTGCGATTGCTGCTACCAGCTGTGTGGGTGCTACTAGATCAAATCAAAACGAAAAAAACCCTTCAGTTCTGAAGTGTCCTTAGGGATGCTGGAGTTCAGCATCTTTGGAAAGCTTTGTGTTTTACCAATGCTCGCCTCCCTTCTTCCATCTTAAGGCTTAAACTGGCAAAATGTAAGTGGTTTCAAGTCCCCGAAGTAACAGGAGGTTATTTGTCTATGGGTCTGTCTGCTTTTATTTTGTAGAGTAAGGAAAGGGTGTGAGGAGAGCAGCAGTGGGAGCTGTTTGTAGTGTTTGTTCCATAGCTTTGTTCTTAACTCTTCCCTTTCTGCCTTTATACATTGCAGACAGACTATTTTAAGGTGCACAGATGTTTCTATGACTCTAATCCTTGGTAGTTACTGAAGTGGTTTCTTAGAGCAGCTGTTCCCTTGTTCGTCTCTGACTTTCATTTCATTGCAGTTTTTATATTTTTTGGTGATGGGAAGAGAAAAAATAAATCATGGCGTTGTTGTTTAGTGCTTTATCAGCTGTGTCCTCATTGGTGACCTATCCTTCTGCAGGGAAAAAAGACATTTCCATTGTAGCTGGAGCCCAGTGTCGTTCTTCTATGTCTCATCTGTCATCAGTAGGGTAATTTTAGCAAATGTGATGATGAGTGTGAGAAGATTTGCTGTAGGATTTGACTAAGAGTTTAATAAAATTTGTCTGTGGTCTCTCATCTTTCATCCCAGAAATAAAGTGGTTCTCCCACATAGCTGGATGCTTATGTCCCTTGTGGCCTATTCAGGCTTTCTGCTTTGCTCTTCGACATTGAATTGATTTTCAGACTTGCTCAATTGATAGTAGCGTGACAGTTTGATCTTTGCTACTGACTTTTGTTTGTGGGGTACCTAAGCTGAGGTGCCAATTACAAGCTTGTGTGTGGAGTGAAAGAGGAGGGAGGTAAAGCAGTGTATCAGTTCAGCCTGTGAGAATAGAGAGCCATGGGAAAAGCAGGATCTAACAGTCACCGGAACATCATGGAGGGGAGAGCTCCTCTGGGAATTTACTTTCACTTCAAAAATTGTCTTTTTCCCCAAGTTGTGAAATTCAGGAATGGATGTACATGCTAAGAAGATAGTAGCAACGGTAATTTGTATTATACCGTGTGAAAATGTTATGTAAATATATCGTGAAAATTCATAATGTGCATAATATTAACAGACTGATTAGATTATGGCTAAGTTGTTTACATTTATTCTTTACCAGCAAAATGAAATTATATCTCTATACATTGCATTAAAAAAAAAAAAAAAAAAGGTAGATAAAAGATCAGGAATAGGAAACTATAATATACAAAGCTTCCTAAGAAGTAGCAAATTAAGGAGCTCTGAATCTGTCTTGATAGAAAATGGGGTAACCTATTTAAATCTTCTACTATTGTGGAAGGTTATATGGATAATTGATAAGTAGACCTTCAGATTCTTAGGTTTCAAGTTGCAAGACTACAAATAACAATTCTATCAAAACTAGTGCTGCAAACAATCCATTGATAGATACTTGTTCAGTTTGGTATTCGCTTGCAGACTGTAATTAACCATTCAGTATTTTTCTTTTAACTGCATGTTCTTTATCCATAAATAGGCATAATTATCACTAATCAAGACCCCTGATCTCAGTCAATTTACATTGTTCTAATTGCACATTCAAAACCCATGTGTTTTTCTCATATAATTATGTTATAATCCATACAATTATTAATTTCTGCTTTTCTTATCTGATCAATGTTAATTTTATGTGACCTCACAATGTATTATCCAAAAAATGCCTTGAGGCATGCAATTTTTGTGGTTAATTTCTGTTTTGTCTTCAGTGATAAGTGATAAAGAGCAACAGGTTTTTAAGGCTGTGCTTTCTCTCAGCCATCTATGATCTCAATAATTTGTTGTAAACTAGGAAGTTGTTAGTGGAACAAAACTGCAATTTTACATTTCAATCATCTATTATTTGTAAATCCATGTGTGTGCTTGTACTTAGGTTATCACAGGCTACTCCTTAAGTATGTAAAAGGTTTTTTTACTGTTTTTTTTAATTGTTAAGTAGAAGTTACATGCAGACAGGCAAACTTTCTGGATCAACTTTCCAGAAAATGGAAATGAAGGCAGTTCAGTTTCAGAAAGTGCTGCAAGTCTTGGGGGCAAGATGTAAGAGGTTGTTCCCTGGTTGATGTTGGTCTCACTTGTTGCTGTATAATTCTTACTCACACATTTTGTATGCAAGGGCTTTGGATGAGTGCATTTTGAACAAATCATCATCAATCTGATGATTCATCTCAGGAACCTCATGCGGCACTTAAATCTGTAATTGGGGTAATTGCAAACCTTTAATTCTTACAGATAGAAATTCTTCCCCTTACAATTCTAAAATCAGATCCCAAATCTTTCACTGTGGTAGCTGAGACCTACACTGACTTGTATTTATTTCTCTATTCTTATGTTACATCATTAAAAGTAGCAGATGATTTGGTGACCTTTCCAACCTGTTTCTGACCTTCATGATTCACTTGTGTGGGTAATTGGCTATTGAAATTACTATGCTTTTATCTGTGATATTATTTAAACACAGTTTAAATGGAGTGACACAGACTGCATTGTAAATGAGTAGCCACATTGTTTGGGACAATGCATTTTTCTTTATCTATTGTCAGAAAAGAATATTAATGTTGGGAGGTGAGGCTCTATCTTTTTTTTTTTGAAGGACCTTGACATTCATGGAGAGGAGGTGTTGGAGATTTTGCTCTGTCATAAATTGCTCAACTTTCTTCCTGTAGGAGAGTGTGTGTTTTTGAAATCCTTCTGGGGCTGCAGTGTACTGCAGTGGGTTCATTTCACTATTCCTTTGAAAAGAAGGAAAGGCACACAGCTAGCTATTTCTATGCAGAAGAGGTTAATGTTTAATATGCTAATGTATCCACCCAATATTAAGCTGCAAAAATCCTTTGCTTTACCGTGTCTTTAATAGTAATAAAGTGGTTAGCTAATGATAAATTAAGGATTGTAAATTAGGGGATTTTTTTTTTTTTAATACAAATTTAATATAGGCAGGAATATTTTTTTCTTGCCAATAGAATTGTCATACTGCAGCAGAGTAGCTGCAATTTGCAGTAGAAATTGCCCTAGGACTGCTTGCCTTGTAATAATCAAAATCAAGAGTGCTTTGGGCTTCATGTAGCTGGAGACTAATGGGACAGAGTAGGGACTCCATTTTACCTTTGCTGGTGTAGAGCTATATGTCCCAAGATACGCAACACCCAGGTCTCACTGCTCTCCAGAGAACACACCCAAGTATGGTTGCCCAGAAATCTACAAATAAGAATTTGCTTGTGACCAGCTTCCAAATCCGTCAATTATTTTCAGCACTTCTCTGTCTGGCAGAAGAACGATGTTGGTGCGTACTTTGTGCTGCTGCGGTGTCCTGCCAGTGGGAATCTGCAGTTTTTGGAGCTCCTGGGCTCAGTTTCTCATAGGTAACTTGGTAAAAGTTCACTTAAGTAGTGCCTACAGTAGCGATATTGTAGGATTGTGTTTGCATCTGCATAATAGAGAGCAAAACAGGAGACATAGTTAGGGGAGGGTGATGCTATTCAAATAGAAAATACTCATGGATTAAGTAGCATTTATAGTAAATCTCTTTTTTTAAAGCTTCTCTTCATTCTTCAGTACGCATTGCATCAGATTTCTTGGTATGGTTTAGCTCAGGCACCAGTTAAGGTTCAACAGAGGAAAAAAACATCTGCATATTTCTGATCACTGTACCCCTATTCATACTCTCCCCTTTTTTTTAAAGTGAGTTTGCACAATTTTTTGTAGCTATAGATATAGTATATGTATCTATACAGGGGGATAGTTGGAGCAGGGGAGAGCTGGTCTCTACAGGAAGTCATAAAAAGAAGAAAAATAGAGCATTGATAAGGAATTCAGCAGTGGAAAGGCCTTGAACAAGTCTGAAATTGAAATTGCATCTCAGAATGACCAGGGAAAAGACAATCCTGTAAATTTTTCTGTAACATTATCAAAGGGTTTGTTGTTTGATTAGTGGTTGTTGTTGGGTTTTTTGTTTGTTTGTACTGCCAGCCTCTCCAGCAATCCTCACCCTATTCCTGAGTTCTTTATGGGTTATTTTACTGTCTGTTGTGGG
>JANHGN010006636.1:0-21727 GCA_024605025.1 Megaceryle maxima | reverse complement strand
TTTGTTTTTTTGTTTGTTTGTTTTGTTTTGTTTCCCCCCCCTTAATTATAAAAATTTAATTTAAAAATGAAACCCTAAAGCATCTCGTCTGGCTTAAGGATATCTGCCTATAACAGTGACCTGAATAAATAGCTGCATTCTCAAAGGAAAGAATGGGATGAGGAATTTTTATTTTTAAAGACGGGGTGAGGGAGAAAATAGCAAAAAGGAGTATTCAGATAAAGCAAAATATTCTCTTATTTTTTATAAATATGACTTTGCATTTATTTACTTTTATCTCGAATGGCACAGATACGATACTGACAATTTAGTGCCTGTTTTGGGGGACAGGAAATGACAAAAAGGAAGAACTTCCCGAGCAAGCTGAAGCACTTGCTGGTGATTATTGGCGCATCTGCCTCTGTTACTTTCCCTCTGTGGCCAGCCTGTCACATATCACTGACCTGATTCACAACACAGGAAAGTTCCCTGTTCTGGCTTCCTGTCTTTTCCTTTCATTCAGGGCTGGATTGGCTGGAAGAGCCTCAGCCCTAGCCTCTGCAAGCTGTCAAAACATGACCATTGTGACTGCCACCAGCCTGCTGTTCTGTCTTGGGCTTCAGCAGGTGGATTTTCTCAAGTCCTCTGTGTTTTCATCTGCTTCTCTCTATACCTGGAAATACTGCCTTTTTTTTTTTTTTTTTTTTTTTTTTTTTCCTCTTTCTCATATTTACTCTTAAAAGTATATTGATGAACCAGCTGGTTTCATAACTGTGTTGAATGAAGTCAGGAGGACTGTGCAGCAGTCTGCCTTTAAGGGTTCTAGCTCTTGCCTCAGGCTTTGCTGTTCTTCTGCCTGAAGAATATAAAATGTAATGTGCGTTTTTATGTATTATTAAACTTACATCTATAAATCACTGACCCATGGTAGCTGTTTATTGCATATTCCATCTTCTGCTTTGATGCATTGTTGTTGTCACGCTGAGGCGGATAATGATGACTCGGCTTACTACTGTGGTAATGCACTTAAAGCTTGGAAATCTGTCACTGATGGCATTTCAACAGAGGTGCTATAAACTGGAGACAAAATTTTAAAATATTTGTTGTTGAGCTATTTGTCTTAAGGTTCTTGCGTCTTTTATTGTGATTTGGTAAGGTTTTGGATACTATGAATTTTTTGATGGACAAATAGTTGTGTTTCAGGAACTTCATGTTGCAGGACTTGTCATCACAAAAGTGGGTGGTGGCTCTCAAGTTGTAGTGCTGAAGGTGACCTACAAAATGCCTATCAGGCCCTCCTAACAAAGCATCAGTATTTATATGGGTCTGGCATTTCCAGTCCTAAAGCCCAGTGGAACACAGACCAATCATCACAACTTATTATGTGTTCTATCTATTTTTTTTCTTCTTTTTTTACAGCACTTCTGTATGCAACCATTTTTGGTAATGTGACAACCATATTTCAGCAAATGTATGCTAATACAAACAGATATCATGAAATGCTGAACAGTGTCCGGGACTTTCTAAAGCTCTACCAGGTCCCTAAAGGATTGAGTGAACGTGTGATGGATTACATTGTTTCCACCTGGTCAATGTCCAGAGGAATAGATACTGAAAAGGTAAGTAAATTAAACTGCAAGGAAAGAAACCACATCCTGAAAGTATTTCATTAAAATAAACAGGAGGTATATTCTTAGTAAAGAAGAAAAATATTCTTTAAATAGTTCCAAGTAGTAGCTTCCCTTAATTTTAAACTTTCAAATACAGTATTTTGGATATTCTGTCATACTGGCATATGTTAGTGGTAAAAGTATGTATGTTTTGCTGATGATATGGCATTAAATAGTATAACAATGATGAAAGAAAGAGCTTTGTTATCAGTACATAAAGATAACTAAATAAAAAGTCCAAGTTCTAACACAACCTCAGAATTTCTTCAAATGAGATTTCTTTGCAATATTTCTATTGTGTGAGGTTGTTTGCAGCTCTGTGAGCCTGAATATGAAGTAAAATTTATTTTGTCTTTGTAGAATATGAAGGTAATATTCTGTGTGCAGGTTCAAGATATTAATGAAAGCTGTAAGTCATTACTGTGATAACGTATTGTTTGAAATATGCCTTATGCGAAGCAAATGTTATCATCCTAATTCATTGAATTTACACGTAAATTCCCATTGTGTCTTTCAAAATAACAAATAGCCCTTCACCAGAACATATGTACAAAAGTAACTACTTGCTGCTTTCATATTAGTTGCCAGCTTTTATGGAGATAGATACTCTTTTTCTTCTGCTTGTAAAGAAATACTATTTATAGGGTGGTTCATTCAGGAAATCATACCAGTGCTCTGGGTCACCAGCCTTGTGGTTGGTGGCTTAATTTGATATTCTAAACTGTAGATGATGCAGTTAAAGAGCAAACAATCTCATTTCTGCCTAGCTGTTAAAGCATTGTTATGAAAGAGTAGAACAGATGTGGCCTTGCACTGGGCTCCCTGGAGACCAATAGGTACACAGGGTACTGTTTGCTTTCCTAAATGATCTTCAGCATATCACCATTTAGATCCCAGACCATGATTCTGGGCAGCACTGTCCATCATGCTAGCTTTCAGGAATAAATGGTGTTTTAGTAATAGACAGCACTGATTAGAAGCCCTTCTGCCCGTTTTCTCACAAAATATCTTTGCGCAGAGTTCTGGGTTTGAGGTAGGTACATTTAGGGAAGGTGGAGAGGCAACATCCAAGGATACATATTGTAATGAATGCTAGTGCTTTCATTCACCCCCCTGTACAAGCTCCTCTCATTATTTTACAAAGCAACAAGAAAAAATTGCCATGTAAAACATGTTTGGTTTAGCTTGTCTTCAAAGTTCATTCTTGGCTTCCTCTGATAAGGAAAGAAATGCTTTTAGAATGCCTTTGGAGACAGGGGGATAACCAAGCACAACTTACTGCAGCCTTTGAGAATTACCTGCAGAAACAGGAAAAAAATCTCCAATTATCAGGCCATCAAATATGCTTTTGTTTTCAATAACTGCTGTTTTTCATAGCTGAACTGGCAGTAGTGATGACTGTAAAACTAAGAAATCAGCTTTCATCTGCATTGCAAAAGCTAGCATTTATGTAAGACTGACTAATGGCTTTGCCAATCCATAAACTCTCCGGTGTGAGCTCTGTTGGTTTGATGCCTGTGTATAACTTCTAGGATATCATGAATAAAACATGCATTGCTCCTGAGACAGAATAGTGGCAGTTGTGCTGCTGTGTAATGCAGTGCAGCTTTCTAGAGGTGAGGCAGATATTTAAAGATGAACTTATCACAGGATCAGTTTTCTCACTGGTTTTGTAGGCCACAAATTTGTCAGTTCATTGTTAACTGCAGGCATGCCAAAGAGTGAATAACTGGCTAAAAGCAACGTCTGTAAGTCTAGAAATATGGAGTATAACAAAATTTAACCAAGAGCTGCTGAAAGATTCAAAAATTAATTCATGAAGATATGTTTCTTACCTCCCATACAAATGAAAGTCTTCAGCCATCTGTAACTCTCAAATGTCTTTAATTGTTGTGAAGTCTGGAGACAACTTCTCTAAATGGAGAATGGAAAATGAGTTAACTTCCTTTTAGATGGGGAAACCAAAGAGCCTAATTTTAAATATTCTCATGTGTATTCAGGTTTTCTTACTGCTATTTCTATTGCAACAACCCTTTTTGTGCATGATATTCAAGTAACTGTGTTCATGTGTAATTCCAGTAGCAAAGTTTGTCAGGCATCTGCAAATATGGAATGTTGGTTGTTTTTTTTTCTTTTGAGAGTAAATGAGATAATTGTAAAGACAGCTATAGCCACTGCCTGTGCTTCATGTTAAATGCTTGTCTTGCTGCCCCAACTAATTTTTGTGAGACTGGAAAACTGAGAACTGACAAGTTTGGCTGCTGCTCCCTGTGAGGCAGCTGAGAGAGATTGAGTTCCCTACACTTAAGCACTATAGAAATATATATCTTTTAAAAGTAATAGCTGTAACAGAAGGTCTGCCTGGAGGCGGGCGAAAGATGATGATATTGGTAGTAGAGTCATTTGCCTTTGGAGTAGCAAGCATAGTATCTGGAATCAGTGCTCTGCATGGAGTTATGACCTTGATTCATAGAATCATAAAATGCTTTAGGGTTGGAAGTGACCTCAAAAATCATCTAGTTCCAAGGCATCTGCCATGAGCAGGGCCACCTCCCACAAGACCAGGCTGCTCAAAGCCCCATCCAATGTGGACTTGAAACACATCCAGTGAGGGAGAATCCACAATTTCCCCGGGCAACCTGTTCCAGTGCCTTACTGCCCTCACAGTGAAGAGCTTCTTCCCAATTTCCAATTGAAATCTACTCTCTTCCAGTTTGAAGCCATTATTCCTTAAGCTATCACTACAAGCCCTTGTAAAAGCTCCCTCCCCATCTTTCTTGTAGGTCCCCTTCTGATACTGGAAGGCCACAGAAAGGTCTCCCTGGAGTATTCTCTTCTCCAGGCTGAACAACCCTAGCTCTCCCAGCCTGTGATCAGAGAGGTGTTCCAGCTCTCTGATGATCTTTGTGGCCCCTCTCTGGACCCACTCCAATGGGTCCATGCCCTTCCTATATTGGAGGCTCCAGAGCTGCACACAGTACTCTAGGTGGGGTCTCACAAGAGCAGAGTGGAGAGACAGAATCTGATATGGTCCTACATCCAGGCACAGGACCTTGCACTTGGCATTGTTGAATTTCATGAGGTTGGCATGGGCCCACCTCTCAAGCCTGTCAAGGTCCCTCTGGGTGGCATCCCTTCCCTTTGCTGAGGTTGCACTCGATCCCCCTGTCCATGTCACCAACAAAGATGTTAAACAGCACTGGTCTCAGTATCAATCCCTGAGGAACACCACTCATCACTGGTCTCCACCTGGACATTGGGACATTCACTGCAACTCTCTGCATGCAACCATGCATCCAGTTCCTTATTCATCCATCATACCCATGTCTCTCAGACTTAGCAGGATGTTGTGTGGGACGGTGTCAAACACTTTGAACAAGTTTGGGTAGATGATGCCAGTTGCTCTTCCCTTATCTATTGGTGCCGTAACTCCATTGTAAAAGGCCACCAAATTTGTCAGGCATGATTTGCCCTCACTGAAACTGTGTTGGCTGCCACCAATCACCTCCTCATTTTCTATGTGCCTTATTAGAGCCTTCACTAGGATCTGCTTCATGATCTTGCCAAGCCCAGAGGTGAGACTGACTGGCCTGTTTTTTCCTGGGTCTTCTTTTCTCCCCTTTTGAAAATGGGGTTATGTTTCTTCTTTTTTTGTCAGTGGAAACTTCACCAGACTGCCATGACTTTTCAAATGTGATGGAAAGTGGCTGGGGAACTTCATCTTCCAGTTCCCTCAGTATTTGCAGATGGATCTCATCATGTCCCATGGAGTTATACACCTTCAGGCTCTTTAGATGGTGTCAAACCTGATCTTCATGTAGAATGGGTGGATCTCCCTTCTCCCAGTCCCTGCATTTGTCTTCTGCAACTTGGCCGTGTGGCTAGAGGCCTTGCAGATGAAGACTGAAGCAAAAAAAGTCATTGAGCACCTCAGCCTTTTCCGTATCCCTGATGACCTGGTCTGTTTCCTTTTGTAGAGAGCTTACATCTTCTCTAGCCTTCCTTTTATGACTGACACACCTATAGAAGTTTTATGTGTTGCCCTTAATGTCCCTGGCCAGATTTAATTCTATCTGGGCTTTAGGTTTCCTAACCTGATCCCTGGCTGCTCAGACAACTTGTTTATATTCCTTGCAGGTTACTTGTCCTTGCTTCCACTCTCTGTAGAATATCTTTTTCCATCTAAGTGTGTCCAGGAGCTGCTTGTTCATCCATGCAGGCCTCCTGGCATTCTTACCTGCCTTGCTCTTTTTTAGGACACATTGCTCCTGGATTTGGAGGAGGTGGTCCGTGAATATTGACTAGATTTCTTGGGCCCTCTCCCCACCAGGGCTTTATCGCTTGGTACTCTACCAAGCAGATCCCAGAAAAGGTTTAAGTCTGTACCTGTGAAGTCCAGGGCAGTGAGCTTTCTGCACACCCTTCTTCCTGCCCACATGGAGTGGTAAGGGCGGAAGGGGACACTTGCCTAGCCAGCCAGATCAGCTGAATCAACCCTGGTGATCAGTGGGGTGACAGATGTCACAGCCAGATCGCACTCACATCCATGTGTGGGAGTAACTGAGGCTCACCCAGAATGCCCCTTAATTGGATAGAATAGTTATTACCAAAGGAGGGGGGGAAAAAAAAAAAAAAAAAGGCAGACTTTTAATACACAATATTTTTTTCAAATAATATGTCCTGAGATGTACTTTATCACAGATTATCCTCCAGTGATTTTGTCATCCCAAAACCCTGTTCATGTTATGTATTTATGTTTTTGCCAGGAACTTTTAATCTGTACATGCAGTAGTAATTCTATATTCTTTCCACTTGGCTGTCTGTATTACATTAAAAACCTTCAGAAATAGCCCTGACTGGTACCTGTTGTGGTAAACATCAGTTTGTGTATCCTTAGGAGCACACATCATGAACTGCCATGAAGAATATTGCATTTGGAAAATCAAAAGTTGCCCAACACAGTGTCATACCTTAAAAGTCCCTATCTTGTGTGAACAAAGAACTTGTTACTGCCACTGAGGGGTGAATTTGAATACCTGCAAATCTCAGTGTTATGAGTCAATCAAATTTTTTTAAACTTTTTTTTTTTTCTAAAAGGTTATAAGATTACCCTTCTTACACAATATTCTTTCACTTGGAGCGTATAATTTGTGCAGACTTTCTGTGACATCTGTCTATCAAAAGAGTGACCTACACTCTAGAAACAATCCTTCAGGAAGCTTTTCTCCACCACTTTCACTACTGCTGTGCTCTCAGTTTTGTTGTCTTAAAAACTGGAGGCATTATCCTGGTAATTCAATATCCAGCGGAACATGTTGCTGAGATGAAAGCATTGTGTTCCTTCAAGTACTGTAAAGCAGACTAAGTTAGTGGCCTATGTGGATAAATAATATAACAAATGTATGGACTGAGATTAGAAATTTTATGGGGAGGAGGAAAGTAGTTCTTAAGCCCTATGTAGTAAGCTAGGGATAATAGACACATGTAAGCCATGCACAAGAACTGATTACCTAATTTCCCCTTCAGGTTCTGCAGATATGCCCTAAGGACATGAGAGCAGATATCTGCGTGCATCTGAACCGCAAAGTTTTCAAGGAGCACCCAGCCTTCCGGCTGGCGAGCGATGGGTGCCTTCGAGCACTTGCCATGGAATTTCAGACAGTGCATTGTGCCCCGGGTGACCTGATCTACCATGCTGGTGAAAGTGTCGACAGCCTTTGCTTTGTGGTTTCAGGGTCTTTGGAAGTGATCCAGGATGATGAAGTTGTTGCTATATTGGGTGAGTTTCACAGATGATAATATGTCTTGTGCATAAATATAGCTGTATAGAGCATTTCTATAGCCTCTTCTACTCAAGCAGTTAATTCATTCTTTAAAAACTTCAGTCAAGTTAGCTTTACAGCTTGGTGAGGTATATTTTATTGTCCTTCCTGTTCCACATAGGAAATAGGAAGGGCAATCATCTTATCTCAAGATTGCTTCAACCCTATTTCTTCAGGTCAATGGAAATTCTACTTGAGCATTGGGTCATTCTTGAAGTTCTCCCTGTGTCACCACATCTTTTTTTAGAAATTCCACTGAGGACTTAAGAAAAATTACTTTTACAGTGCTTGGTTTTCCCTACCTCCAACCTCCCACCCTTCCCAATAATAATCCACTTTTCTTGGAAATTTTCCAATTACATTTATTAAAGTTCTTGTGTTGAAATAATATTTATCTCTTCTGAAGTCAAAGTAATGTAAAAATTTAGCCAATTTGTGTTAACTTGGAATGACAGCTTTCAGTTGGAGGCATTAAAAAAAGCTGATAGTGGTGTGAACAACATTCTGAGGCAAAGCAAGGACAAAAGAGTGTGATAATCCCATAGATGTAAATGAATCATGGGATGGCTGGAGCATTGTGGAGGTGATACTCATAATTTGATTCTGTCAGACCCTTTTGTGATAAGGTAAATTTTCTCAGTTGCTTAATCCAGTACCTGTCACACACAGCAGCCTGGGAAAGGAGAAGAAAACAGCTTGGTAATCTTACTCTTTCTGAACACATATACCCAACTCTCCTAAGAGGAATGTCTGCTGGAAAATAAGGAGGCTAATAAATGTGCCGAGTTCAGTTTTTCTCTACTTCTGATCAGGATTGCATATATAGCGTAAGATGAATTTGTGCCACACAATAAACTAAACAAGATGAAAGGTAGGAGGATAACTGATTCTCTTGTTTTGGAATCACCTGTGCTGTTCAGTGCTGTATGATAGTAGCAACTTTAGCTTTTCTAATATGCACCTCAAGAATTTACTACCTGTTTCCAAGTTGAACTCTCATGAGTTAACATGGCAAATGTAGAACAAACTATAAAGCCTCAGTTTGTATCACCTTTTATCCAATAATGCTTCCTCCTGTGTCAATCACAATAAGAAAAATCCTTGCTGCTCTGTTTAATCAGTAGCTACAGATGAATGAGGCTGATCCCTTGGTATCTGAATGAATAGAAATATTTTGTTATTGCTGTTCTCCTGGGATAGTAACTGTTGATCCTCTTCTCTCCACACCTTTATTTTTCTTGAATTTGGAGTTGGTTCTCTGGCTTGCACCTACCGTTGATGAGCTCTGTCATTTTCTTTGTGAATATTCTAATCAGAGAGGAAAGTAAAATGAAGTGGGATCTAAGTCTTTGAGACTTCATTTTGGATAAATGTGTATCAATTTTTATGTTTGAGTTTCTGGACTAAAAAATCCCTTTCCTTTCACGTGTGTGTACATTCCTCCCTCAGGCAGTGAAGCCTTCAGTTAAAGGTTTCTCTATCTTGATAAGAAATTATGTGATTAACCAAGTTTTTCTCTCTTCTGAATCAGAAAGATTTTCTTCTGCTTCATCATTCCATAATATAATGGCCACATTACTGAAGGATGTTGCAGGAGATGGGTCAGGACTTCCCCCCTAACTTCTTTGTACCCTCAGTATTCTTATCTGTAGAATAGCAATTATTTTTTAATTTTTATTTCATGTTCAGCTAAATTTGTCAAGTTCTTGATAAAAGCACAACAGATAAGTGAGGCAAGGGAAAAAAAAGTCTGCATTGTACTAGAAACTTGATTGTTGCTGATCATTCATTCAGAACAGCCTATGCTATAAGTTCTGTTTACCAGTGACAGCTAAGCATAGCTGTGAACATGAGGCATGTAACAGCAAACCATGTGAGGAATGCTGTAGGATAATTTCAGTTAACAGGTATGGTGGAGAGACCATAATCTCCTCTCAGATATTCTTGAAATAAAAATAAAAAATAAGTGCATAAATTATTCAAGGTGAATTATTTGCTCAGCTTTAGCTGTCACTTAATAAAGCAGCCTTTGCAATTTGCAATGTAGCCTGTGTCATCTTTACAATAGAGAAATAAATTGCATCTCTAAATTAGTCTGTGTGACTGCTGCACAGCATTACATAAACCAAAGGCAAACTATGCATAATAGTTAAAGGATCCAATTCATACGAAACGTTTTCAAGTTCTGAAATCATTTAGCCTTGCAGACTAGCATATAAAAGTGTATTGTGTAGCCCTGGAATTTGGAATGCACTGTGTACACTTGCATAATATCCTTCCAGATCAGTTCAGCTTCATACCCAAGGGACAGGTATATTCTCAGTTCAGGCTTATGTTCTTACAGCAACACACACTAACTTCAATTGACTTGGATTAATACAAGTACTGAGTTGGAAAAAAATTGCACACAGGCCAGCAGTGAAAAAAATTCTTTTTTTTTTTCTGTCCCCTAAGATTGCTTTCTCCATTAATTTGACTTAGAGAAAAACATAAAAATGAGTAAAATTAAAATAAAATATAATTCTTTGCAGTGTTTAAAGTAAAAATTTAAAGAAATTGACACATTTTGTATTAAGTTTAATTTGGGATGAAAGATGTATTTTTGAACTCTATCCAAAATTTCTGCTGAAATTACTGATGTTCATGCAACACCAAATCTTTCAATTTGAGGTGTCAAAGAAACAAACCGAAAAAAGCAGAAAATGATGTTTAAGCCAGGTGATTTATTTATTTGTGATTCATTTTACTGCAAATGGGGCAGAAAAGACATAGCAAGAAAAACCACTGTATTACTGTGGCTTTATATAAACAGTTCTGTTTTCTGTAGTTCACTGTTCTTCCAGTTTTACTTACACCTTTGTTATTGTGTTGGGTGAAGTATTGATGTACACTCAGCACTTTGTGGAAGATAGAGACAGATCACACAGTCCCTGCCTTGAAGACAACTGATCACAGCACAGGTCATGCAGGACTTCCATTGAGAGACTTTTCAGCTTGGCCTTGATGACATACCTATTTGAACTAATTTTGCTTAAAAACGTACTCATTTATCCAAATGTGGTTAGAGAAAATGGATTGTTATGTCACTGTTAAAAACAGTCAACCGTTTGTGTGCACTTCATTTGGCAGCTCTAGCTTTTCTGCCTTGGAGCAGACCTTTCAGGCTGAGCCACTGGCCATCTGTAAACCTGACCTTATCACAGGTCTTTTAAAAGTTAATGTATTTACTCATGCTTAGGAGAGATTTGCTACATTTTAATTTAATGAATATCTTCTTAAAAGATTCTTTCTGAATTAAATGTGTTCCAGGCAGGGCACCATAAGATCTGTCTGCAGCTTTCTTTGAAATATGCAGGGGAAAAGGGATTTTATTAGAAGCATAAAGTGAGCCTGCAAAACTAGTTGTTTTTTCTTAATTCAGGGAAGCTTGCAAGAGCTGAACTGTCTTTCAGTACACTTTTTTTTGGTATATTTTTACACTATGAAAGTGTGCATTTCCTTAGTGCAGTGTGAGAATGTAGATTGGAACTGTGGTAATCGAGAAGCTAATGTTAAAAGCCCAGCTGAGCAGAGGGTATGCCATTGCAGGGGCTAACGGGGTACTTCCCTGGTGCTTCCCTGGTCCTCCAGCCTTTTAATCTGAACCTTTTTCATCTGTCCTCACATGGCTGGAGGAAGTGGTAGTTCTTGTGTTACGTCTCCAACTGCATGTGTACCTAGGTAATTTAATGAAAATTACATAAAACAATGGTATAGTAGCAAAATTAATGTTTCATTAAGTATATTCTGGATGGAAGGGCTTGTTAGAAAAGTATTTATATTGTGTTAATATGTATGCAGAAATGCCTAAATGACCAAGAAAGCCATTTTTGATCTTACTAAAACATAATAAATTCCAAGTGAGATATGACTGACGTAATTGTACTCCAAGACTGAACAGTGATTTCCTATTCTCTAGGAAATCTGAAGGAAGGAAGTGGTTCTTGGACCAGTTTGGTTCCAACACTTTCTACTTGAAAATGGGGTAATATTTGAAATTTAGGAAACCATTCCAGTAAATGGCTAATGAGAAGACGACCACTGAAATTAGGGTGACAGTCTGTTTGGGTTTTTTTCTACATAGCAACGAGGAGAGCATTGTCTTGTCCTTAAATTTTGCTGAAAAATTAATGATTCCTAGAGGGTCAGACTGAGCAGCAGATCTTCACATATGTGAATTATTCAGTTTTGCGGAAGTGATCTTGATGATCCCTGCAAGAGGGCCCTGTGTGTATGGATAGTAAGACTGGAGGTTAGTCTTGCAGATTTCATCAGAGACTGAGAGCCTTTAAGCCTTTCGCAATTAAAAAACAAAGTTTTGGAAAACAGTGTGACCATCAGGGATGAGCAATGGATGAGAAACATAACATTTGTTAGAATGTTTAGTTAAAAAGGAAAAACAACATACCCCTCCCCAACAGTTTACACCAAGAGTGAGTTTAACCTATGTGTTGCACCACGGCTCTTCTGCATTTATTATGTTCTTACTATTCTTATTTGAGCTAAATACTTTCAAAATAATAAATGTTTTTATTGACTGTTGGTTTAGCAGACACAGATTCCTAGAATATCCTTGGACCCAGGAGAATCATAGAGTCCAACTCCTGGCTCCACAAAGGGCAGGTAAAGTGAATGAGATAGAAAGAGAAATGACAGAATGGGAGGGGTTGGAGGGACCTGTGGAGATCGAGTCCAATCCCCCTGCCAGACCAGGAACACCCAGGGTGGGTTGCACAGGAACATATCCAGGTGAGTTTTCAATGTCTCCAGAGACTTAGACTCCACCACCTCCCTGGGTAGCCCATTCCAGTGCCCTGCCACCCGCAAAGTAAAGAAGTTCCTCCTCATGTTTAGATGGAACTTTCTATATACAAGTTTGTCCCAGTTACCTCTTGTCCCATCACTGGGTACCATTGAAAAAAATACCAGCCCCATCCTCCTGATGCCCACCCTTTAGATATTTATAAGCATTGATAAGATCCCCCCCCAGTCTTCTCCAGGCTAAAAAGACCCAAGGCCCTCAGTCTTTCCTCATAAGAGAAATATTCTAGTCCCCTAATCATCTTTGTAGCCCTTTGCTGTACCCTCTACAGTAGTTCCCTGTCCTTCTTGAACTGAGGAGTAATTTATTGTGAGCAAGGAAAATGACTGCCCTCCACAAGGAGTTTGCTGCTGCTATTCCTTTAGCTGCTGTCAAAGGTGAAGGGAAATAACAGAATATAGATATTACATAAGTATAAAACTATTCAGCAGCAGAATAGCAAGACTGGGTATTTATAGTCTATACCTGGCTGCCTTCTTCATTGTCACAGGGAAAGTGGGATATATCACCTTTTTCTTTTCTTTTCTTTCTTTTTTTTTTTTATGTACTTTTAAGATCCCTTGGGAGTTGGAGTAAAATTTGGATGTCACTGAAATACAGATCTTTTATCATAATTTATAAAGCTGTAACACTGACAAGATTGGAGACTGTGGTTTTTATATGATATTGTAGGAGAGCTTGGTATGCTATGTTTTGTTTCACCAGGATATTAAATGCTCCATTTGCTTTGTGTGGAGAAGTTCCTGATGACTTAATTTGATCTAATTGCCATCTTAAAGGAATGTTTTAAGAATAATTGTTTGTTTTCTTTACAATTGCTTTGGCTTACTCATTTAGCCATAAGCATTTCATTCAGATGGAGAAACAAGATGTTTGATTCAGATTTTGGTGGGACAGATTTGCATCCAGACAGGATAGTGCAAACTGCAAGGGCAAGTGTGCCCCAGGAATGGTTTATTTTAGAGGTGAGGAAATAGCAGTGCAGATGTATTGTCTGTCTTAGTCTTTCTCAGTGGAAAAACATTGCATCTTCCACACAACCATGTAAGGATTGCATCTCAGCAGACTTGAAGGTATCTGATAAGTTAACCATGCTGAGCCCAGGCTGCTATCTTTAGACTGTCCCCTGTACATGAGCTAACTCAGGTTTCCCTAAACTAAGTTGCTTTGTGTACAACCCCATTTTCAGAATTTAATTGTGTGTTTTGAGGCCTGTTGTTATTTAATATCAAGTCTTTGAAAAAGTCCCTTCTCTACTTCATTTTTCACCTGACTTCTAAATTTAGGTAAGCCTCCCTGTGTTAGAAATTCCAAGCTGCTGTGCTCTTAGGCTTAAGAAGCGGTAGTAGGATTATGAATGGCATTAGAGGGTTTTTTTTATTATTTTCAGAGACAGTATCTAACATCACAGCATTGTTTGTGCTATTGAATAAGGCTGTAATGTGACCAGCGGTGCTTTGAAAAGGGAATGACTGAAATTAATCTTTATCTTCAGGAGTTCTATTGTGCTTTTTTTCTATTTATAGTTTAAAGCTTTTTTTTTTTCAGGTTGACATATAGGCAAGTCTAAGAAGTTGCGTGTTTCTGTGAAGTGATTCAGTGAACATCAACTGAAGTAATAATTTTAACAGTCTTATTTCCTCAATATGTGCACAAGAACACTATTAGCAAAAGTATTAGAATTGGAGATCCAGCTAAACATTTCAAAAGACAGTGTCATAAAGAGGTCTATACTAATACAAAATTTTAATTCACAGTAGATGTAAGAGCAGCACTAAAACTTTTATTGAGAAGTTTAGATTTATTCCAAATGGTGTTTTTGGAGAGAGAGTATTCCTTATTCCTGTACTCCAGGCATCTAAAAAATGCAGTGGGGGCTGACATCAGGAGTTGCCCATTTTGAGACTTCAGCCAGATATTACTTGTTCTATGTCTAACTACTGGTGGAGCATTGAAAGTAGGAATCACCCAAGCACCCATCCACTGTTACATGGTCTGACTCTACAGATTTTTAAAACGCTCGATTAATCACTTGCTGGAATAACTGGGGCAAAAGGGGATGATTCCCTGTGAATAGAAGGCTCAGTAGTGATCTTCTTGGCACTTGAAAGTAGTTGATTTTTAAAATTATTTTTCTTTTTTTCTATGGTTTCATGTTTTATTGCTGTGAATCTATGCAACTTTGCATAATGTGCTTGCACTTAAGAAGTCTGACACCATCGCTTGTGGAAGAAGTCCCCTTTGGAAGGTGGTGATGTCTGGCAGGCTCCTGGCAACAGAGATTTGTGATGCGCTGACAGATGAAATTGAGAAGTGGTGGAGATGAGGCTCTTTGTTCCAGCATGTTCCTTGGTATCTCAGGCTGTGTTAGTAAGGCTTCTCCACCATGTTTGTATGCCTAGTGCAAACAGAGGTACGAAGAGAGAAACTAATTTAACAAAGTAGGATTTCTAGAAAGGACCTGATTTCTAGAGGTGAACCACTGAATTAATTTGCATTTTTGTTTTGGGTAAGGTTTTGTTTCTGCCTCAGATTTTTGGAGAAAGAAAAAGAATTTATTTATTTTTACTGAAAAGCCAGGTTTAAAAAAAAAAAAAAATCAAAAAACCAACCAAACAAACCAACCAACCAAAAAAAACCCAAACAACAAACCAAACAAGAGAGAGATGCTCATGGAACACTTACTTTTCTTGGAGAAAACAAAGTTTCAAATTACAACTTTTTTCAGAGGTATGATTCTGAGACAGTTAAATTTATCCTCAAGGAGTTGCTAGTAATATTAAATAAAATGAAATATACTTTAGCTATGAACTTTGTGGGGTTTTAAAATATTTACTTTATGTATTTCTGAAGGTGAAATCTACTGTTTTAAGCTCTTGTGAATCCTTTTGTCTGAAATTAAAAAATCAAATTTCAGGGCTTTCATGTAAGCTTCAAGCAATAGCTGTAGCATAAATCCTGTTTCTAAGTCATCGGGGAATAACTCTGAGGATATTGCAGTTTGAGCCTCCCGTATAGGGGTTTTGATCAGAGAACTAGAACTGTCCATGCAATGACAAGAGAGATTGATCTGTGTTAACCAATGCAAATAAATTCAAACACATTTATGACTCTAGTTATCTGAGCTGGCAACTTCCATGTCTTCTGAGTTTGTACAAACTTGCCAAATATTTAGAATTTTTTTTTTTTTTACAGTAACCATTAAAAAGCAAATAAGGGTAAATGCTTCAGGTTCTGGTGAAGCCTCCTAGCTTTTTATGAATAAGCCTAGTAAGTCCCAGTTGACATTTTAAAACTCTCTGCATCACAGTAAGTAGTGAAATATAATCCATGCTCTGTTCAGAGAGACAAATAAACACATTAATTATAATAATAATAGAAATTTTAGCTGTAACTAATTCATGTTGTTGCTACTCAGCCTGTGCTCTAAAATATTTTTATTTTGTCCGTACAGTACAGACTCTTCTTCAACAGAGAAAATTGATGCAGTTTTATAGTAAACTGTCTGCAAAATGTTGCCAAACTGTTTTAAATCACAAACAGATACACTGTGTTTCTATTTGTGCACCAAGCAAATCACTGAAAGTGAAACTTCAGTTTATTATCACTAACACTTTTTGTTTCTGTGGCACTGATGCTCTGGCTTATTTTAACTCGAGGTCTTACTAGAGAAAGAGAGTGATTAAAACCTCTGGTTAATGAAAAATAGTACATTCTCTACAGTGCAGTTGGTCATTCATTTCTCATTACATATCTAGTTTTCACTTGAGAAATCTTAAGAAAATCTTAAGTAGCAAATAACTTCCATGCATCATGTCCTGCCTGTTGTACTGTGTTGGAGGACTAAACTACAGGTCATTCTGTGTCTTGTCAAGTTCTGCAATTCATCTGTGGGATGGATACTGAATACCTTGATGCCAAATGGTAGCTATGTTTTTTTGGGGCTGACAGATATTTGTTGCTTTAAAACAATGCACCAAGAAGGAAAATTTGGTTTGCTCTGGTGCCTCTACTTTACTTGAATCTTTCTCCTTTCTGTAAAATGGGAAGATTTCAATTGCATGCCTTATAAGGAGGAGATGAGGGAAGAGAGGAGAGGGAAAGATTTTCAGTTGAAGCCAAATAGGCATGTAGTGATCACAGAGAGGGTGTCCTGGGTTTGGTTTTGGTTAATTACTGCAAACAGCTGCTGGCCCAAGGAGTTGGGAAGGGTTGCAGCTGGGAGGGGCCGCAGCTGGGATAAGCAACCCAGCCAGCCAATGGGATGTTCAATACCATACTGAGTTACGCCCCTATACAAGGGCAGGGCTGGCCTGGGGCACCTGTTTTCAATTCGCTTCATCATGTAGCTTCAGTGTAGCTGGAACAGGGAAAGTTGGCATCTTGGGCACAGGTGGAGCCTTCCTGGCTTCCATTACTTGTTTTGTATATAATTTCATTAGCACTATAATTAGCACTGTTTTCTTTTCTCTTTGTGTTGTTTTATTAAACTGTCCTTATTTCAACCTCCAGGGTCTCACATTTTTTTCTTCTTTCTAATTCTCCTTCTCATTCCAGAGGTGGGGGAGGGGGAGTGGCTGTGTGGTGTTTTAGCTGCCACCAGAGGTTAAACCATGACAGGGGGATTGACTCAAGTCTCACATCACTGGCTTTGAACTCTAAGGGCAGATGCACTGTCCTTAGTGGAATTATGCTTGAATACAATTGCTAGGACACCATGACATGGACTAACCAGTTTCTCTGATTCTATTAAAATCAGTTTAGGAAGAGAAAAAAAAAAAAATACAGAAAAATCATGCCAAATTTTTTGTTTGTTTTTAAATTTCATAAGCATTTTAACTGAGCAGCCACTAGAATAGAGACCAACACACAGGGAATATGTGCTTGACTTTACAGCAATTGGTGTGTTCCAGTGTGGGTGCTTCAGGGAGCTGTGCTGGGAAAGTCAATGGGCAGCTGCAGCAGCTGCTGTGGATCGTCATCATAGGTAACAGTATTTGCTAACATCCGATTTCTAAGGTATGCTTAGTACTACATTACTGCTGAGGTACCACCAAGCAGTGTTTGGTCATTCTAGCTTATGTTTGGGTCTGCTGAGACTATGTCAGATTCTTCTATAGTTCAAACATGAAGGTGAATGCAGATCTCCAAGAGATCTGAGATAGATTCTGGTGTTGGCTGCTGTAACAAGTATTAGTGTTGATTTGAGAATGATTCTAACATGAACATTTTGTCTGATGTACTGAAGAATCCATGGATTCATGTGAATCACATCCAAGTCCATACTGACTTGGAAAACCTTCAGCACATGAATCAAGGACCTCATCTTCTCACCCAGCTACTGTCACACCAAAACTACACTATGACTCCCAGAATCTAAAAATGAATAAAGTAGGATCTCAGTCAAAATACTCCACATAGAGTCATATATTTTTCAAAGTAGGTTGGAATATCTTCTGTCTGAGAGCTCTTCAGTGCTTCCTGTTTGTAGAAGTAAAAAAACTAAGGATTGTTCTGATAGGCATGTCAAGGTGATACAGCTATAAAGTGCAACTATGATTCTTTTCTTGAACAGAATCAGCAAAGCATTTGGCTAATTTGCAGTACTCAGGTCTTCATTACTGGTGCTGCATTCAGGAGACCTTTAACCTGACTCAGGCTGAATTTGCAGTGGTAAAAGATAAATTCTCTTTTCACTTATAAGATGAACAGCAAATTTGATATGAAGAAAAGATTGGGAAAGACTATATATGGAAACAGAATGTGCTGAGTCTATAATATAATTCTTCAGTGTTTAAATAAATCAAAGTTTGGAGACTTTTAATTATAATTAAAACAAACAAGCAAACATAAAAGGCAGAAAACTATTTGGCTTTCCAATGCATACAGAGCTGACAGTGGAAAAGGTCCTCAGCCCACAAATCCATCAGGGAATATAAATGATTGGTAAAAGCTTAGATCATCCACTTTAAATGTGATTGACAGATAGCATTCCTGGCAAATGTTTGGAATTCAGCAAGCTGGGAGTAAGAAATGCAAAATACTGACAAGCAAATGGCCACCTGCATTTCTACAGCTTTAATTGTCCTTCAAAAGGTAAGGTGAAATATATAAAGCCTGGAGTTATACGTAAAAAGAAGCTTTTGCCCCAGGTTCTCTAATGCAGCCATTAGACTTTACTGTCCACCTTCTGATGTCCACCTTACTCTTCTTGCCTTCCAATTACAGATGTTCTTGATAAAACACTCACTTAATCTGCCCTGTGTTTGTTTTGTTTTGTTTTGTTTTTTCCCTAAATGATTGATCTTCCTTTATGGAGAACATAAAGGGAGATGGTATGCAGTTCTTTATTATGTTTAAGAGGACAATTATTCTAATCCAATGCAGGTATTCCTGGGTGGAATTTTAATTCCTGCTTGCTATAAAGAATTCCTACTGCTCCTTCCCCCCATTTTTCTATGGATGTCAACAATTCTTTTTAGAGTCTGACAGTATAGATTGATACTTTTGGTATGTATCATTTAGAAAATGCACTTGATAGAAACAAAACAGTGTGATGCACATGTGCCTTGCTTTGGAAATCAGACTGTAACATAACATTGATTTTTGACTAGATCACTGGCTGTTAACTTGTATTAACTTCAAATAAATTGTTAATGATAGAAAACAGTACAACTACTTCTTTTAGCCTGATAAAAATTGAGGCTGACTTGGTTTGTGGGTTATGTGTTGCATTTCTCTGGTACCTAGCAGACATAGCTCCTTTGCATGCTGTGCTTGCCATCGGTTGAAAGCAGCTCCCTGGAGTGGCAGAAAACTACAGGTGGGGAGTTTTTCAGGACTTACAAATAGCAAGAGGAAATTGGGGTTGCTGCCACAGGTGAAGAACACTATTGTGACTTTCTGTGTTATGTTAAAAGCAGTGTTCACTTTTAAAAAGAGTAAGATGTAACTAACTTCTGCTGTATGTTATTTCATTATGTAGGCAAGGCAGCACCATGCTGTTTGTACATGCATTGTAATAATTATTCTTCATATTACTGTGGGGCAGTAAAATAATTATTGTCATTTTAAGGTAGGGAAACTTCCCTGGAGATGTTAAGAAATACTCTAAGAAATGAGCTAGAATTCCTTTCCCTCATGCTTGGACTACCAGCTTGTAACTGTTGTTCATCAGTGACAGCACACTTCAATGCTTGAAAGATTCCTGAGCGTTAATTAAAACAGTTGTTTAGCTAATTGCCTGGAAGATTGTGAATAAAGGCATATTTATTCCAAAGGCAAACAATCCATTTTACCCAGTGAAGCATATCGGTTTTTATGGTGCGTAAAAATTGTTTCACTTCAATTTTGAATATGTTATGTGTTTGTCTGTCTAGAAGCCTTGTGGATGATGATCTATTTTAAGTGCATGGAAGCTTTTTTTTCTAAGGCTGTTTTTAATGTATCTACTGAAAAAGCATATGTTTAAAGAATTGAAAATGTGAAAAGTCATTGCCATTAAAAAGAAAAGTTACTTACTGCACTGGGCTATTGGACTACCACCATGCTTACTGATACGAAACCTTTGAAGTATTTCTGCATTTTGGCACTGTCCTGTGTAAAGACACTAGAGGTGGAAGAACGGGTACCATTATAGTGCCTTTACCTAACTTTGTGGGGAAAAAAATGTGCCTATGGAACAGGTTGTTTCTGTGTTTATATGCATTTAAAATGGTAATGCAGCCTATGCTTATCCAAAAAAGTGTTCAGGGACCAAATTGGTCCCTGGCAGGTGGACTGCATAGGGCTTTTGTGGAAGACTGAGAGCACATCACCGTGACCCACAGCTTATTGTACCACAGTGTAGTTTATCATCAGGCTGATAGTTTCTCCTTAAAGAGAAAACACATCATCTAATAGGGGAAATTACATAATGGTGGAAGTACATCTCAAGAGCTGAGACAAGAGTTCTGGGTTTAATTTAGAAGTTTTCTTGACCTCTCTACTCATGGTAGTTCTCTTAACTTTCATATAGAGTTTCATACATGACTGTTTATTTAGGGAATGAAATCTAAAAGGTGAAGTCAATAAACTAATATATATGTTGGTGCTTTGACTTTAAGAATTGCTATAGACAAAATATTACTTGTAAGACAAGGGACCATCTGGTCCATCTGTACCACAACATGATAGACATTGTGAATGTATTTGTTGTTTGTCCTAAAAAGCAATGTGCAGTGGTGATATAACACAGCAGAGGTTTATGAGGAAAATACCATTCAAAACAAGAACAGTGCAGTTTTTCATTATCAAGGTAACAACTGAATTTTCTTAGCTTGCTAGCATTATATGTTAGAAAATGGGGGAAAAAACCACAAACAAAACCCACAACAAGAACAAAACACCAAACCAAACAAACCCCACAACAAAACAAAGCAACAAACAAAACCCAACAAACCCAAAATACAAAAAAACCCACCAAACATTACTTTGCCATTACTCTGTAAAGGAATTTGTAACTTTTATCTAAATACTCCCTTTTGTGCCCAGCCTGACCTGGGGTATAACCAGTGAAATCCTGACTGGGAGCTGCTACTTGGGAGACTTTGGTATACTTGCCTTGCATTGTAGTGCCCAGACTGATGCAAATGCCCTCATTGTGCAGTATTCCTCATCAGGGATTTCACTGGCTGCCCCAAGTTGATAGAGACACTCGGATGGGAAGGTTGTAAGGAAATGGCCCCATTTTCTTTCCTCCATTGTGTAACAGCTAAATATTCTTGCCTTGTCAGTATTATCTTGGTGACAACTAACCTGTACTCTTCTTGTTTTGGACTATGTTGTTACCTTAAACCTCATTGTATTATACGGGGGCAAACATGCACAGCTACTGAAAAATTCTGTTGAGCTTCTTACCAACTGAAAAGTGTCAGAGCCATGAGAGTTGTGAGATCTGCTCTTTTATACTGTTGTAAAGACAGACATTTCTGGTAATGATCTAGCAAACTAGAGCAAACTTACTTTTATAGTGATATATAATAGTGTTTTGTTACAGCCTGTAACTGCATTAATGTATTATGCAAGATAGTTTTATTGACATGATAGTAAGTAATTAGCCAGATGATGAAAACTCAACAACATCAATGTAAGAAACAAATCCTGTGTGCCATTTAAAACAAGAAAGGGAAATAGCTTTTCCTCTCAGTTAATATCTTTGAAAGGGATCAGAAGAGAACATGAACCAAGAATGAACTGCATTTCTTGATATTTTTAAAGGAAAACCTTTACTGATACTTTAAGGGGACTTGTCAAATGAAACACTTTTTGACTGTGGTTTATTCTTATGAAATTTTGCTGAGCTGTTTTAATAAAAAAAAAAAAAAAAAAGGAAAAAAAAAAAAAAGAAAAAAGAA
>JANHGN010006635.1:26072-49276 GCA_024605025.1 Megaceryle maxima | reverse complement strand
CCCGTTCCCTCTCCATTCCCATGGCATGACTTTTGCATGCCCTGCAGCATCACCAGTACATAGCACGGCCCCATGAGCCCTTGCTACCATTTTGTGGTTGCCCTGAGCCTATGTCTGCCCCATGAGTTGTTAAGGGGGTCCAGGAGTGGAGTGGAGCAGGGTGTGTGAGGTGTCCACCTCCAGTGGTACGCTCCTGCAGTGCAGTGTGATCCCATCATGATGTCCTGCCAAGAAGACAGCAATCCAACCTGCAGCACAGGATGTATGTTGGAGGACCAGGGCCCCCACCTCTCCAGGATAAAACCAGGTATGGACCTGAATGGCAAGGTCTCCAAACAGGATGGGTGGGAGATGTATTTTCTGGTGAGCCCCTGAATTAGGATCACAGAGAGTGACTGTCAGACAGGCTGGATGCTCTTGACAAGGGTGCGTTGGAAGCTTCACTGCAGTCCTTGGGCTCCCCTTCTCCTGTGCCACAGCCTTCAGAACTCAACTGAGTTTTGCAGCCATGGTATCCAGAGCATGAAGGCTGGGCTGCTCTTCCCCTAGCTCAGGACCTCTGAGACATCTTTAACCAAAAGTTACACCTCTTTCATTTCCTTGGTGATGTTGGGTTCCCTTTGTTGCCAATTTATCTGTGTCTCTTCCAGAAAACTAGTCATCAGTTTTCAACCACATTGGTCTGCAGAAGATAGAAATAGGGAGTGGGAAGGGGAGATGGGACAGAGCTATTTCAGTCTAAGGCCATCTGCGTTGATAATTTTCCATCCAGCCATGATGGTTACTGGTGCAGGATCTGATGGCTGCCCTGGTTAAGAAAATACCTTGCATGCTTTGCAAGCACTTTAGTCTCCACATGCTCATGCAGCTCTGCTTGCAACATGGCAGGTCAACATGCCTTTCAGCAAAGCCACCAAATGTGGTGTGCTCCACAGCAAGGGGAACAAACAGTGCCAGCAGCTCCTTCCCACCACACGTTTCTGTCCCTGCAGTCAGCTCCACATCTCAGGAACAGTGATTTCAGCACTGATGTCCCCTCAGCATGTTAGAAAAGTTTCATGCAATCTGTTTACTTTTGGACATATGCTGTGTTCATGCTGCCTGGAGTCTTGCTGCCTCTAATAACTTTGGGTGTAATTTTCTTCAGTTTGGTGCCTGGGGTGCTGATTGACACCTATGGAAATAGTCCTCCAAGGGGGTGCAAAATGCCTTTGTTCCTCTGGTGTAAATCCTTTACTGCTGCTAGAAAAACTGGCACATGTTGCCCATGAGGCACAGTTCCTCTCTGGGAAATCAGAGGAGTGAGATGGGAGGACATCTCACTACATCTACATGTCTTTCAAACCCCTCCAGGGGTTTGAAAGTCCAGGGGACTCCACCGCTGCCTTGACAACCCTTCTAAGGAATAAATTTTTCCTTGTGTCCAACCTAAACCTCCCCTGGCACAACTTGAGGCCATTTCCATTTAATGCTCAGCACCTCTTCTTGCAGAAAAAGAGCACAGCATCCTGGATCGGTTTTCTGATTTTCCTCACATTCTGAGCACCGTTCCAGAATAATGCAGTAAGTGCCCAGCCCACCAGCTTTGCTGCAACGCAGTTTTCACCAAGAGAGATAATTAAAACAACAACAAAACAAACAGTGCTAGGAAAATCAGGGGGTTCTTCAGTACGAGTGAAGGCCCAGCGCTGTTTCTGATCTCAGGTGAAGAGTTAGGGTTGTGATATACTCTGTGAGCCAGGTAATGCTGCTTCCCACAGAACTGGCTTTTCAATGTACATATTAGAGTATATTTGCAATGTAAATTAATATGTGCCATCTGCTTACCTCCGATGTTATGAGAATGTTGTCTTCTGAGTGGCTACAAACAAGACAACATCGAAGAGGTAACACCTGCTGGTACATATTACTGCAATTTATTTTCAAACATTAGAAGATTATTTTGGATGGGAGAAATAGGTATAATCTCCTCTCACTGTGTATTAAGTGCTAATGAGAGGCACGTGTCTGGATTGCCAGACGATGTCTTCACAGAATAAGCAGCAAGGATGGAGTAAACCATATCCGAGGGCAGAGGGACCTTGAGGAGGAGGCTGTACCTCTGCCACTCATCAGCGGCTCAGCCCCCAGTGGATGAAGATTTAAGGGGAGGTTTAGCTGGTGAAAAGTTGCTGCTTGTCAAATGTAAAGCTTGCCGTAGGAATATATTAATTTCAGGCAAAAGGGCCCTCAAGGTAAAAAAGGAAGGTATGTCAAAACATCCCATTTTAGCCTTTGGGGATGGGACGGTCTGAATTTTCATTTCAAAATCATAGCCTGCTTTTGAAATGGAAATTATTCTAATGCTGAGACAAGATGAAATTAAATCTTTCCATTTTAGCGAAATAATGTGTTTCATTTGACCCCATATACACTTTTCCCCAGTTTTCCCAGAATAGGAATTAAATCTAAAGAAACAGATAGTAGATAAAAACCTGACATCCTTGCAGACAACTGGCTCTTGTTTCCACTCAGATGTTCCCAAGCTGACATCCATCCACCCATCATACCTCTTTGTTTTTCTCATCCCCTTATTTTTCTGCAGATTGGCAGCACCGCAGTGCAGGGAGTCACAGGCCTGGCTCTTACCACCTGACAGCATGTGGGCTGTGAATTCCAGTGTGGCTATTAAGGTATTTATGTTGGTAATTGTTATGTTGGTGACTAGCTTTTTCTTTTTTCATGCTGCCTGAAGCATCTTGTGGTGAATGGTCAGGAGCATGGTGCCAGCATGTCCACTTGGCCAAAGCTGTGTTGTGAAAGGCAGAGCAGCTGAACCTATCACACCAGGGAGTGGGCAATGCCTGTTTTCCCCATTTTCTGCAGTCTGCATAGAGCTGGGTGTGCAGGATGGGGATTTCCCTCAACGAAAGGCAAGGATGCTGGCGAGGGGTAGACCTCTTGCCCAAACCTGCAGAGATGAAGGAGCTCCTGATGAGCTTCAGCAGGGGAGAGGGGAAGCCAGGTGGGATTTTCCAGAGGAGAGGGCTTTTCTAATGAAGGGACAAGGTGAGAAAAGGAGAAACTGACTGCAGAAGGGCAGGGCCCTTGGGCTTGGCCTTGGGCTGCCAGAGCAAACAGGATGGGAAACGTTGGAAACATTCATGATGCTAGCCGAGGGAGGGAGGAAGGAAGGAAGGAAGGAAGGAAGGAAGGAAGGAAGGAAGGAAGGAAGGAAGGAAGGAAGGAAGGAAGGAAGGAAGTTAGTTTAGGGATGCTCTACAGAGCTGGGGTGCATGTCAACTTCTGCAGAGAGGCCATGGCAGGGATAAGTGTCCTGCTCTCAAGAGTAAAAGCCTTCAATAAGACTCTGAAGAGGAGATTTTGGAGTCTGGAGGACTCTCCAGGTGTATCCTTGGGAAGGATGGGGAAACCTGAGCAAGCAAGTCAGCCACGAGCAACCTCAGAAACATTTTTCCTGGGACACATGTTGATCAAATTTCCTAACAACAGGTATTTTTACAAAGCTCCTTAGCAATGTTACTAAGCAATCCGGGCAGTTGCCCTTCCTCTTCTGCAGACCTGCAGAGAGCCGTTCTAACGTGGTGCACCCAGGGGTGCAATGCATGGCAAGGCTCTTCTTACCCTGGGTGGGAGGTGGACTACAGTCATCCTTGACTCAGTAGCAGGACAAAACCAGCACACTGAGGTATAAGTACTGTAGGTAAAGTATGTGGAAGCATTTTCTTGAATTGCAAGTAACTGGATGGCTGGAATCCCAGCTGCGTGGTGGTGGTGGCTCAGAAACAATAATGAACATATATCTCATGGAAGACAACTGCACAAGTTATTTAAGATGAAGGAGACAAAAATAACCTAAAGCGCAGACAGATCTACCTGGGAGAGTATCCCTGTGTATCAGATGGGTCCTCATGGTCTTTCCCTAATCATACACCTCTGTAACAGATGATAACCAGCAGAGATGCTGTTGGAGCTGTTGCTGGTGGTCAGGACCATGGACTAAGCAGACCTGAGTAAAGAATTGTTTACTGTCACTGGTGAGAAAGTTTTTTATACTTATTCTTCATTTTAAAAAGGATTTTTACAGTGGAAAGGCACCGATGGAGATTTTTTTTCCTCCATCTGGATGAATTCTGTGTCATTTTAAGCACAGGGACAATGGTGGGCTGGCATGGGGATACCCTTCAGTGTGGGTGGGCACTGCTGATTTCACCAATTATTTTCAGTAAAGCAGAGAAGGCTGAGGGCTAGAGCATCACCATTTGTCATACTGACTGAATTTGGAGCACTGCTGTCTCGTGGACATCCCTCCCTGCTGCCCTGTCTCACCCATGGCCCTTGCTGGAGGGGATGGGGGGCTATCAGAGCCATATTCATTAGATAAAGCCTTTCCTGCATGATGTGCCTCCACTGGGCTTCCTCCTCAGCTTAAAACTCCTAGTCCTTTAAATTATGCCAGTGATGTTCAGCGACCTCTCTGCCTCTTGGCCACTTTCCATGCTTCCCCAAAATCCGGGGTGATACAGTCAAGCCTTAATGAAACATTACCAGTGACTCAGGCCCACTGGCTGTTATGAGTGGCACATGGCCCAGCACAGAAATGCCATCACGGGTGTGGGCAAAGGAAATTGCAGGCTGGGTGGGAGAAAGGTGCTGGTGGCAGCCACAGGGCATGACTGCCTTGGTGCTGGCACAGTCCCATGCCACAGGACATTCTGCAGCCATGGATGTATTGTGTGGGACATTTTATATATCCATATTGTATGGACGTATGTGATGGGACATCCTGTATTCCATGGATGAAATACTGTGTCCAGCTCTGGAGCCCTCAGCACAGGAAGGACATGGACCTGATAGAGCATGTCCAGAGGAGGGCCACAAGGATGGTCAGGGGGCTGGAACAGCTCTCCTACGAGGACATGCTGAGGGAGTTGAGGTTGTTCAGCCTTGAGAAGAGAGGCTCCAGGGAGACCTAATAGCCACCTTCCAGTACCTGAAAGGAGCTTACAAAAAGACTGGAGAGGGCCTGTTTACAAAGGCCTGGAGTGAAAGGATGAGGGGTAATGGTTTTAAATTAGAAAGGAGTGGATTTAGATTGGATGTAAGGAAGAAGTTCTTTACCATGAGGGTGGTAGAACACTGAAACAAGTTGTCCAGGAAGGTAGCTGAGACCCCATCCCTGGTATAATTCTATGTGGGGAATGCTGGGGGCAGGTAACAGGGAGATGCTTGGTTCAGGGGTATGCTGAGGCATGGGGATGCTGGGGGGCAGGGGAGAGGGTGGGGGGAGAAGGGGGTGCTTGGGGCAGGGGCGTGCTGGGGGGGCGGGGGGACGATGGAGGGTCAGGGGACAAGGGGATGTTGAAGGGACAAGGGGGTGCTGGGGATGGAGAATGCTGGGTGGCAGGGAGTTGCAGGGCATGGGGTTTGCTGGAGGACAGAGGGGGGATGCTGGGGGCAGGGAGAAGCTGGGGGCAGGAGGGGTACTCAGCAAGGAGGTCAGCACAGCACACTCGTGGTGGTGGAGCTGCAGGTTGTTGGTGTTCCTCATCTTTAGGGCTGGGCAGCTGCCAGGAAGGGGCTGACCACAGCTGGATTTCCTGGTAAAAATAACTCCAGAGCATAAACTTCCACAGGAGGAAGAGTATAGAGCAGCTGGGGTTCTGTCTCACTCCCCTTTGCCACATCAACAAACATCTGCCCAGGCCAATGTGAATCAGCAAAAGCTAGGGACAAGACAGGGAACATCTGAGGTTGGCAATGGTAAAACTAGGGGAAGGATTTAGGGTTGAAAGGAAAATAAATACTGGGCTAAACTGATGGACAGAGGACATCCATCCCATCCTCTTGCTTGCTGATCATTTGCATAAGCGCAGCAACAATGGTAGAAGGGGAAAGAAAAAGATGAGGCTGGGGGAAGACACTG
The DNA here is from genome assembly GCA_024605025.1 of Megaceryle maxima. Classification (NCBI taxonomy): domain Eukaryota; kingdom Metazoa; phylum Chordata; class Aves; order Coraciiformes; family Cerylidae; genus Megaceryle; species Megaceryle maxima. The sequence goes on along the minus strand of JANHGN010006635.1, from coordinate 43,350 downwards.
TGCCCTGGGCAGTGATGCTATTTGACTTGGTGGTATTTCTTTTGTTTTGCCTCTGTGTTCCAGCAACGCAGAAGGATGGGGCCAGGCTGCCTATCTGGCATTGGTGTGAGCCCATTTGCTTTGCCAGGGCATGGTGGGAGTTGCTTTCCCATCCCAGACACTGGGATGGTGGCTGCTGCCCCTCTTCCCAACAAGGGATGGCTGCTCCCAAATGCCAGAGACCAGCACAAAGGTAACTGTGAGCCATGGGGTAGGAAAGAAGGACCTGCATGTCCCTGATGCCATTTCCACCTTCCTACCAAGACTTTTCCCTGGACAATGCTGTGCTTCTCCTCCGTGTGATCTGCCATTGGTCTCAGTCACCAGACAGAGGGTTCAGCAGGCGAGTTGCAGGGGATGCTCTTGGCCATGGTAGGGTGAGGTTGCAACCTTACAAAGCAGGAAGATACCCACTGAGAAGAGGGCACCATGAACACACCGTACTCACCAGCTCCTTACCTACAAGATGCAGTGGCAATGATGTCTCTGTTTGGTGCTTCCTGGGCCATGCAGTTGATTCATTCACCTTGCTAAAACTGGCTTGTGTGGTGGTGCTGGGAGGAGAAGCCAGTAATTTTCCACTATCCCCAGCATTGGGAAGCACAGAGCAAGCACTGAAAACCTGGCGAGGCTCCATGGCAGGTTCACACCTATTGCTTTCGCAAGACATGCGATGATAAAACCCCGAAAGGCAAAGAAAGGCCATTGCTCTGATTCACTTAGCATGCTGCAAGCTGTCTTGCTTTGTTCCTTCTCTTCTTTTTTCTTTTCTTTTCTTCCCCTATTTTCAGGGAGGAGAGGAGGACATTTCATGTTCCCAGGCTATTTCAGGCAGTGTCGGTGTTAGTTACTCAGGTAGCCTGACCCTGCCACCCCACTTCTGTCCCAGCACTTGCAGTGAGCCCAGGATCTGCATATTGGCTGTGACACTTCCTAATTGCTCAAGATGGATCGCTTAAGAAAAAGCCTTCCATATGGTCCACAGGATTTTTTTTTTTTTTAATGTATTTTTTCCCCCTCTTGCTTCTGCAACTGTTACAGGAAAAGATATTTTTCCCCCTGTTTGACATATATGTAATCTTCTTCTGATACACAAATGCCAGATGGCACTGCAAAAAGATAATAAACGTGTCTGCAGCCTTCGACAGTTAAGTCTGGGAACCTTGAAAATGGCTGCAGAGGAGCTGGGAGTGGATGGGCTCAGGGATTTTTTGGGGAAGTGTGTTGAAGATGGAGCATTTCACTGAAGGCTGTTAAGGGAACCTGGAAACATGCCCCATCCTCCCCATGCCCAAGCCCTGCTATCCATCCTGGTCTGGGATTTGCACCACGTTGTTTTCAGTGGTGAGCAAACCTGAGGAAGCTCAAGCAGCGGAGGGATGCTGTTCTAAAATCTACCTCTGGGAAAGGGCCCTGAGATGGAATGAGCAACAGGGAAAGCCAAGTCCAGAAAGCAAAGGACAGAAAGGTCATTGCAGTCAATGGGCATCTTCCAGCTGGGTTTGGACTGCCTTTGGAGCAGGTTAAATTTAAATCCCTTGGGAATAGTGCTAAGAACACAGTCCTGCCTGCTGCAAGGTGCTGAGCAAGGGGGTCTCCAATTTGGTTAGAAAGCACCATACTGTAACAATATTATCATATGTAAATGTTGCTTAACATTAATCTGCTAACACACTTTCTCTAATTACAGGGATAAAAAATTATTGTCATCTTGCTTTGTGCTCTGGGATAACCTTGGAAACATAGTCTGTCACTGCAGCAAGGAATTTCCTCACGAACCCTTTGTTTAATAAACAGATACAGGAACACTCAGGTTGCAGAGCAGTTTCCTGGAAAAGGGCAGATTAATTTTTTCTCTAACAAAGCTGTGGGGGGAAGGGAGGCTATCTGTCTGTCTGTCTGTCTTCACATGTTAAACTCCTTTTCACACTTGGTGTGGTGACTCAGTCCCAACAATGAACAGCGGATGTGTTTTCCTGCTGAGGCGGTTCATCCTCGCCAGGGCCAACCTTGCTGCTGCCTCACGGCAGAGCCCTAGCAGTGCTCTCACGAGCAGATGCCTCCAGCTGCTGGGCACACTGGGCTTTGCGTCTTCCTTATCATCCATGGGGGATGCAGGCAGGGAATCACAGAATCATAAGGATCATAGAATCGTTTTGGTTCTAAGAGACCTTTAAGGTCATCAAGTCCAATCGTTAACCCAGCACTGCCAGGTCACCACTAAACCATGTCCCTCAGCACCACATCTACACAGCTTTTAAATCTCCCCATGGATGGGGACTCCATTGCTGCCCTCAGCAGCCTGGGCCAGGCCTTGACAGCCCTCTCAGGGAAGACAGTTTTCCTCATGTCCGACCTAAACCTTCCCTGGTGCAACTTGAGGCCATTTCCTCTTGTCCTGTTGCTTGTACCCTGGGAAAAGAGACTGACCCCACCTGGCTCCAACCTCCTTTCAGGAAGTTGATGAGAGTGAGAAGGTGTCCCCTGCGCATCATTTTCTCAGCTGCTCTTCACAAAACTGATGCTCTAGACCCTTCACCAGCTTCATTGCCCTTCTCTGGACATGCTCCAGGGAAGAGGCAGGACTTCACCACATGCACACCATTACCCATCCCTTTATTGAAGCATCCCATGATTTATTTCCTTTATCTTTAGAAGGCACCTTGCAGAGCTGCATGCCCTCACCAGCACTCATGCTGTAGCTGATGGCTGTCAGAAACATGTTTCTTTAAGGGAATGAAAGGTTTGCAGACTCATCTCAAGACCAGCAGCACATGTTGCTTCTTGAATTGTGGTCACCTGGTGCAGAGCACACCTTAGTGAACTTGATTTAGCATCAGGTTGCCTGCATCAAGCACAGGCTGGACCAGGGACCTCCAGAGGTCCTTCCTGGCCAAAATATCACTGCTGGCAACCACAAAAAATCCATTGTGGAGAGGTGCTTGGGACAAGCTGTGGGGCTGGAGGACATCAGTGGAGGGACAGGATGCCTTGACTCTTCAGCCAGCTGTCTTTGCTCCACAGCCTCATCAAGGAATTTTCCACAGCCTTTGTACAGATAACCAACCATGACATCTCCAAGCAAGCTGATGGCCTGTGCATGAGGTGATGCAACTGTTTTTTTAAGAGTTTTACCATAAAACACAAGGTATATGGGAGGTGGGAGGGCAGGAAAACCTGCTTGTGCATGAAGAAATTTAACTGTCACTGCTTTTATGATGCCTAGTCCAGAATAATTGCCTGTCCAGGCATGTTTGTTTCTAGAGCAAGGGTTTAGCCTGATGGACTTGATGTGATCTCTCTGATGGGGAGGTGACAAGCAGAGAAGTGTGGGATGTGCCCAAGTATATGGCTGCAGCCCTTCCTAGGTGGGAGGAGGTCTTCTGCCTGGGTGCATGCATGTAGGGGGAGGTTTGGTCTTTGGTCTCTGCTGTCACCTGGAAACCATGCAGCTCTCCTGCAGAATGGAGCAGGTTTGGACATTGCGGTCAGTTTGTGGGTGACCTTCTTAGCCTGTGCAGGTCAAGGCTGCTGCACATCGGCCTCTGTTGGAGGGCTACTGCATCTCTCCAGCTTCCCACCAGCTGCTGCCATCAGTGCTGCTTTGAGTTATGCACTTTTCTGCTGGGTTTATCGATAGCTGCATGTCTCCTGGTGCTCCATGGTTGAAGCTAAGGGTCTTCTACCATGAGGTCATTTCACTTCAATGCTTGATATGAACCTTGAAAGGTTGTCTAGACCACCAAATGTGAGGGGAAACGGAAAAAAGGAGTGAAGCACCAGCATGACGTTTTCTGCTTCTCTGTAAATATTTGGTGTCATTACTCTTCCTATCATTTGCCAGGAAGCCCTGAACTGCTTTCCAACTATTTTTAACAGAAAAGGTGGGAGATTGCCACAAATAGCATTCTTCCTGCCTATGGACACATGCAACAGGGAGGAAATATTTGCTGGCTGACCTGCAGCCAGCAACATCTGGGCTTTTCCAGAGGCAGTTCATAAGGTTTGCCAAGGAGACCTTGGGCAGATGTGCTGCTGATTCAGGAAGTGTCTGACCATGGCTGTTTTATGAGAGCTTGCAGAGTGCTGCTGCATATCCTGCTCTCTCATGGGGCTAAATAATAGCAAAAACACAGGGAAAAACATCAGTGTCGCTTCTATCAGCTGAAGAGTTGTTGAGGTGGCAAAGCAGTTATTAGATTTCTCCCTAACGTTATTAAATTTGCCATTGTCTCTGAGATGTTCTTATTACTCCTCTGTGTACCTTTGGACATGTCAGCTATACCACAGCATTTCTAATTATCCCATCACCTACCAGATAAGGTGGTTTCAAATAGGACTTTAATTTACTGGGGAAAAAAAAACCAACCACAAACAGAAAAGAAGCAGCTCAGAAATCCTGTACTTTAAATGTCCTTAGAATAGCAAACACAAACTCTGTTTCACCTCAAGAAGCCCAAGGAGAGCACATACACATGCATGTGCATGCTCACGCAAACACCTGCATGCCAACACCACCCTGGGCAGGTTACACACCATCACACTTTCCTGCCCTGTCTTTGACATTTCTTCTTGGTCTCTGCAGAGTAACCTCTCTTAAGGTTTGAATATTTTCTTTCCTGCAGTGCTTCTGACTCTCTGGAGAAATCCCCCTCAAAATATAGAATCATAGAATCATACAAACATAGACTGATTTGGGTCAGAAGGGACCTTGCAAGGTCATCTAGTCCAACACCTCTGCAATGAGCAGGGACATCTGCAACTACAGCAGTTTGCTCAGCACCTTGTCCAACCTGACCTGTAATATTTCCAGGGATGGAGCATCAACCACCTCTCTGGGCAACCTGGGCTGGTGTCAAAACATTTTCCTTCTATCTAGTCTAAATGTCCTCTCTTTTAGTTTAAAACCATCTTCACGGGGCTCCTCTCTATCCCTTCATCCCCTAGTCTGTAATGATATCAGGGGGTGCCCTGACCCAGGTGTGCTGCCATGACCTTGTTGAACCTCTTGAGGTTCACACTGGCCGCTTCTTAAGCTTGTCAAGGTCCCTCTGTATGGGTCCCATCCCTTAGGCATGTCAACTACACCACTCAGCTTGGTGTCACCTGCAAACTTGCTGTATGTGCCCTCGATCCCACTCCCTGTCATTGATGAAAATAATTAACAGCACCGATCCCAGTACAAACATCTGAGGGACACCACTTGCCACCGATCTTCGTCTGGATATCAAGCGACTGACCACTATTCTCTGAATGTGACCAATTCCTTATCCACTGAACAGTCCACCTGTTGAATGCATTTAGGGAGAAGGACATTGTGAGGACCAAGTCAAAGACTTAAGTCAAGGGACAACAATTGTTGCTCTTCCCTTGTCCACCAATGTAGTCACTCCATCATAGAAGGCCACTAGGGCTGGTCCTTGGTGAAGCCCCACTTGCTGTCTCAAATCACCTCCTTGTCCTCCTTGTGCCTTAGTATAGCTTCCAGAAGGATCTGCTCCATGATCTTCCCGGGCACAGAGGTGAGGCTGACCTATGTGCGCAGTGGTACAACAACTGGGCAATAACATGGGATCTTTGGGCAGAATTTCACCGGGATTACTCTTCTGTGTGCCGTGCTTGCTCGCCCAAGTTCATAGGCTTTGCCACATGCAGAAACAAGGATGGGAAGGTGCATGCAGCTGTTTTGTTGACCTCTGTCTTGGATGACCTGGGGCTTCCAGATTGCTTAAGGAGTCAGAAGTGCCTGAAGCTTGACTTCAAGAGGTGTTTAATTTCTAACAGGCAGGTGAATTTGGTGCTTATCTTCCAGTGAGATCTAACCAGTTTAAGCACCATCATAGTTCTCATTGGTTGCCTACCTATATCTTTAGGTGGAGCAGTATGGGGGTAGTGTGGCTTTTAAGAGCTTGTGAGTCACAGCAAGGCTTGCCTGTGCTGCAGGTGAGCAGCTGCAGCTATTGCTGGGTGGAGATAGACCCACGAGACTTTTAAATGCTCCCATACCAGCAGCCATCAAGCCAGGACCAGCCTGGGTGAACCTGCCCTGGCCCAACAGTGTTGGGGAGCAACACATAGGAGCATCCCACAATCTGAGGCTAGCAGGCCAGCTTCAGGCTATACAAAAAGATTGATTTACCAGTATTGCCTCTGGTTTGCCCTCCTGGTGAGCATGCGTTCCCTGGGAAAGCTGTGGGCTGAACTCAACAGAGGTGCAGTAATGTGGGGATGGGGGGAGCATGAGGCTCACTGGGAGCTGCTGGAATTAGCAGCAAAAGTGTTCAGCTCACCAACTATGACAAGAATGAGCAGGTTTGAATTACAGCAGGAAGGATTTTGGTCAGACATCAGGAAACACTTTCTACTGTTAGGAAAAGTGAAGCACCAGCTACAGAAAATAGCTTCAAGTACATCTCAGACAGATGCTGAAAGTAAAACTGGGATGTGGCTGGTGTGGTGGTGAGGTTAGTCATGGCATGAGGAGATCAATGTGCAGCTGCAGCTGAGCTCAACCCTTCAGACAGGCTCTGAAGCACTTGTGTGTGTATCATAAAATCAGTGTTTCTTGGCACAAAACTGTAGATGAAGATGTCTCATACTGAAAAGAAACAGAATGTGCCTTGGATGGGAATGGGGATGGGGATAGGGACAGGGATGAGGATGGAGATGGAGATAAAAATGGGGATGGGGATGGATGGAGAAGGGGAAGGGGATGGGGACAGATGGAGCTGGGGCTGGTAACTAGGATGGTGATGGAACACAAAAGTATGACTCTAAAGCCTAGGGGAACACAGCTCAGCTCTGCTGCACTTCCCACATGACCCAAGCAAACTCCTCATCTGTGATGCACATCCTTTGCTCAATTCTGTGCCTTCACTTGCAGTGTTGTTGTACATCAAATGAGCTATTTGATGGCACTAACAAACAAGCATTACAGAGATATTTGCTATTATTTCTGATTGTGTGGACTCCAGGGATACTGATTATCATATTTCCCTGTGATCAAAATGTTAGCAGTTATCATAAAGGCTGCTTCAGGGTTTGAAACAGATACAGTCTTTTAGCAGCATTTATTTTTGAAGAATCTTCATCTTTACTCTCTCTCTCATGACAGCTGATTTTTGAGTCATGAGCTGGTTGCAATTACTTTGCCTCTGTAATTCCATCTTCCCCACACTCTTCCTGGCTTCAGAGCCGCTGGAGGATGGTCACCTGTGTGGAGCCATGCATGAAAATTGGATGCCAGCTGCAGGCAAGGCTAGGAGGAAATGAACATGGAATATTTCAATTTAAAGTGTGTTTATTGTGCATTCTGTCGCTGATTTGATGTAAAAAAAATCTGCATGCAAATGACAGCAGATTTGCATCTCTCCTTTCATTGACTGCAGATGTTGAAAAAAATATCTTTGAGGGTGAGCTTTTTATTTAAGCTTTCAAAACATCTTAGAGGAGATTTTGGAGGCTGCCCTATCTCTGTAAATATGCTGACCTCTCCTGAAAAGAGCAGGCTGACACCAGGGCATTTACAGAGAGATGTTCACTGCAGCATTCTATGATCTTTGATTTTCTGAGATTTCCAGCACCATTTTGGAAAGGTGTGGTGCTGACACACTTGGACACAGAACAGTGTCTCTTAGAAAAATGGATTTTTCCATGGAAACACATGGAAGGACTTTTCTGAGTACCATGAGGATGATGGTTGGTTTTTATAACAGTTGTAACAGGTTGAAGAAAATTCTAAGCAAGGCTCTAAGCAACCAGGAGGCATCCAGAGAGTTTTGGAGGCATATTCCTCCCTTGTCAGTAGCAGGCACCAAGATCAAGGCAGCTTTGGGCAACAGCGGACCGAAATTGCTCATCTTTCCCTTGAACTGGTTGGTTCAGATCATCTTTGAGGTGACTGAGCGCATTTTTGGCAGCATGGGTGGGGGGATGAGACCTTCCAGGGGGCTCTGTAGGGCTCCCCTGTCCAAGTCAGGCCTCTGGAGCCCAGTGACTGTGGTCCCTGTGTTTTAAGCAGAGCAGGTATAACCACCCTTCCTTTGTTTTCTGGCCAGTCCTCTGTGGAAAGCCAAGGCCTGCTTATCAGAGGACTGGTGCGTATTTACATACGTGCTGTGTACACAAAATGATCCAGTGTGGAGCACTCTGCTTTTCCTATGCTTAGAAGAGTTCCCAGAGCAAATTTGCATCCCCAGCAGAACTGGTGAACAGGGCACGATGTGGGTCCTTAAAACCATCCAAGCAGTAGCTGGTTTCCTCTCCTAATCTCCTGAGTGATGAATTGAAAATTTAACTTCTCACTTTATTTATTCTAGTCACTTGTGCTTCAAATGTTTCATGGGAATCAAGGACTGTCTTTTTCCCCGTCAAGGTTTTTTGACCAGGGAAGCTAGAAAAATGACCAAAGGGAAAAAGAAAAAGACAACAAAACAACCAGCAAACATAAACAGGACCAAAGCAGTTAATGAACTAAGCTTTGCTGAGATTGCTGCAACTCTACAAAAAAAAGAAAAAGAAAGGTAAAAAAAGTTACTGTTCTAAAGCTGTCAGGTTTAAACAAGACAAGAGGGGTTTTTTTTAATATTAGCCCTGCATCTGTCTTCAGCTAAGAGATATAAATAGAGTTATATTTTTATGTGTATGGTTTTATATATAGGTGTGAGCTCACGTTAAGTATATGCACGTTTATGTGTCTATAAAATATGCACACTGGCTAGATAGAGCTATCTATCTATCTATCTATCTATCAACTTACTGGCCTATCTTGCTCATTGGAGACAGGGTTTAAAAGAAATTGCCTAAATACATAATACATGCTGGTTTTTTGTTTTGTTTTGTTTTTTTCTTTTTAAGAGATGAGTCAAGTCAAATGCTATGATATAAATTTTTAATACCCTTATGACCTGATTTATTTTTCCTCTTGTGTGAGGAAGTTAACAATATGAAATGTCTTTCTGTTGTCTCTAATCACGGGCTGATTTGATAAGATGTAATTATTATTCATATTTGAGATCTGCAGCTAGGGAGATGCAGGAGGTGTAGGGACCATTGGGATGTTTAGGTTTATTATTATTTATTACTGCTATGAATAAAAGAACAACGATTTCAGAGATTCTGCCAAGTAGATCAGGCTGCAAATTTAACCCTTTTAAAAGCAGTAGCAATCCGTTTGCATCCGATGTATGCTGAAAGTATCCCTAATCACGTTTTTCTGGTTCCTTACCCCATTGGAGGAGTCAGAAAACTGGAAGAAATTGAAAGAATAATTTTTGTAGGCCCTATCAAAACTCAGTGTGTTTGTTTTTGACCTCGGGCACTGTGTCCTGTTAGGAACACTGGAAAAAGACTGTGGAAGTAGTCATGTCACAGCTGCTGTTGTGGTTATAACCATTTGCTACCTGACCCAATACAGCATTCAAAGGCTTGTGGTGAGCAGAGAGAAGAGATGGAATCCTATTAACAAGGAGGGTATCTAGTGCTTTAGAAGTGTCTTGGTAAAGGTGAAAAGACTTGTTAGGTGGGAAACAACAAACAGCATCTTCACTTCAAGACCAATATGTACTTGTGTTGATTTTATCACTGGTCTTCATGTCCAAACTCAGAAATCTTTGGTGATATGGGAATCAATGTCCCAGTGGCTCTGCTAAGTTAGAGTGAACACAGAGGCAGAAAGGCAAGTACAGGTGGAAGGTTGTTTTTAAGCCTCTGAGATGTCTGTGCAAAAGAGAAGACATAAAATGGATACCTAAGCAAGGTACTGTGAGTGATGGGGAACAAGTCAGTTGGCTGCAATTTACATGAAAGTGGCAATTCATAGAAATGTCTTGATTGGAAGACACCATTTTGATCATGAAGCCTAGCTGTTAACCCAACACTGCCAGGTCACCACTAAACCATGTACTGCAGCACCACATCTACTCAGCTTTGAAATTGCTACAGGCATGGGGACTCCAGCACTGCCCTGGGCAGCCTGGGCCAGGCCTTGACAACCTTTTCAGGGAAGACAGTTTTCCTAATGCCCAACCTAAACCTCCCCTGGTGCAACTTGAGGCCATTTCCTCTTGTCCCGTCACTTGTTCCTTGGGCGAAGAGACCAACCTTACCTGTCTCCAACCTCCTTTCAGGGAGTTGTTGAGAGTGAGAAGGTCTCCCCTAAGCCTCCTTCAGGCTAGAAGAAATCCCAATTCCCTTATCTACTCCTCACAGGACTTGTGCTCTAGACCCTTCACCAGCTTCATTGACCTTCTCTGGACACGCCCCAGCCCCTCAATGTCCTTCTTGGAATGAGGGGCCCAAAACTGAACCCAGGATTTGAGGGGCGCCCTCCTCAGTGCCCGGTTACAGGGGGACAATCACTGCCCTAGCCCTGCAGCCACACTACTGTTGATCCAAGTCAGGATGCTGGTGGCCTTCTTGCCCACCTGGGCACACACTGCCTCATATTCAGTCATATATCAGCCAGGACACCAGGTCCAGAAAATAGATCCTGTCTTGCTGTGGTGGCTTTGCTGTAAATACAAAGCAATATTTTTATTTTGTTGGCTCAAGACCCGCAGGTCTTATCAAGGAGGGAGTGGTGGAGGTCAGCTCCTCCTGGATAGGGTCCAGTGTACACCACTGCCTCTTCTGCCACTTTCTCCTTCTCTGAGCATTGCCCCAAGCAGTCCCTGGACTCCTCCTTTCTCCTTACCATCCTGCTCACCTTGGCTCAAAACTTTTGATATACCAGCTCATAAATACATGTCTGGGAGATTTCACTTTAGCCATATACACATGAAATAGTGCCTATGGCTCCCAGTCACCATATGAGGCACTGCCAGAGTCCTGGAGAGGAAAGAAGTCTAGTAACCAAGTGAGTAATCTTTAGAGACTACCTACAAGCATGCCAACCTGTGTACAAATAGATCCATCTGTTGAGAACCCCAACCTCCACCACATCCCTCAGCAGTTTCACTGAAGGATTTCTGTCAAGTAATTTGAACTCTGGGCTCTGGTCTGAGCATAGGGCTATGGGGGGATAAGTTCTCCTAGACACCCTCCATGTGAAAAATATGACAGTTTTAGCTTGGATGAAGGAAGGGAAAAGCAGTGTCTGCAGAGCCCTTTGTTGCTTTCAAATCTGGAACCAGCACGACACTGTCCAAGGAACAAACCAAATGGGTTTGTAGGCTACTGACTCATCTTTCAAGTGATGTAAGTGCTTTGGGCTGCTCCGCTTGAAGCCTTTGAGATCTGTGGGTGTATGTGTGCAAATGCATTCCTTATTTTGTTCCTGTTACCCTCCTGGAGTCAGAGTGAGAATTACCTTCAGTCATAACTCCCTCCTGTCTGCAGAAATATAGACTGCCCTCAAAAGAGAAATGAATACATTGAAGTAACATCCCTTCCGAAAAATAAAAAATGTGAGTGGAGATTCCAGGAAAAGATGCTTTCATAAAACTCATAGTTGTAGGAGGCTTAAGCATCTTATAGCCAGAAACACCAGAAGGAAGAGCTCTGCATCCAGAGTCCATGGCTTGAAAAATACATTATTAGAAACCTGAAATATCACTCAGTGGAAGTAAGAAAATTGGCGTGATACTTGTGGGGAGCAGCCTAATGCAGCTGCCCATGGGTCACAGTAGGAATCAGCTCCCGAGCACATCCCTCAGCAGGCATTGTTGTCTTTTGTGAAAACTTTGGTACCCACTTTCTATCCATAGTTTTGTCAATTGGTGGAAATTTTGAATAATAAGGGACTGGGAGGGCCATTGAGGCTTTAGGGAGTGATGTTGCTGTGGGGTAAGAAAAGCTGTGGCATTTTAGTGCTGTTTTCCTGATTCTCAGTTTGCTGGAGTTGGGTCTTCTCTGAAATGCACTCAGAGACAAGGAATTAATCTCAGAACATAAAATATATAGATCTCTTCCAAACAGCCACATTTTAAATGAAATCAGAGTCCCCATATGTTGTTGGTTTATATCTCTCCATCTTCAACTGTTCTGCACATTGAAGAATAACTTGAATTTGAGATTGTCCACACCAACATGACCTCCAACAATCTGCATGTCCTGGGTCTCTTTTTTTTTCAGTGAAGGCTATGCTAGACCATGTCTGCTAGCACTCTAGTCCTTGCATGTTTTCCCATCCATCTTTTTATGCTGCAGTCTCAACATCTTTTCCTTCCTTTCTTTCACCAGGGCAGAAGTTTAAAGATGTGAGCCAAAGCATATGCCATTGTCCCTTCCTAGAGAAGAAAAAAGTACCATGCTATGATCCAAATGTGAGACTTTTTTTTTCCCCTGTTAAATGTTTTCTAGCTGCACAGGCCAACCATCTGTTTCTCTTTCTCTCTTCCATCATTCAATTCTTTGTACGTTATTCAAATTAATTATCAATTAAGAAACAGAAAAACTGGATAATCAAATTACAGAACAGTAAGATGGTTAAAGTAACACAGCACCTTATTAAAAGCCTCCAGATATTTAATAAGACCATAAATTCCTTATCTTTTGTTCTAAAGATGAACCTTCAGCCCAATAAATGAAAACAGAGTGCCATGTATCTCTTCTTGGTCATTTATTTATGAACATGGGAAATGACATTGACTAACCCCCATTCCATTCCAGATTTCAGATTGCAATCTTCTCCTCTCAGATGTCAAACTAACCCAGATAATAAAACTGCTTGAGTCTCAAGATATTCCCTGGAGAGATAAGAAAGTTCTCTTTTTTTTTTTTTTTTTCTTTTTTTTTTTTTTTCCTGTGCTAAAGTGAATCTGGTTCATAAGGCGTGAAATTAGCTGTACCTTAGCTCAGTGGTTATACTGAAAGGGGATGGGGGTCTGTTTTGATTCTAAACTGGTCTGTTTTGGGGGCAAAGGCAGAGAAGTAGCACTGGCTGCTGTGCCCTTGGGCAGCCATAGGAGCGTGTAGTTGGACCATCTATCGACAACCCTCCAAAGAGCAGTGCTCAGAGAGGGAAACTTATGAGGCTTGGCAGCAGGGTTGGCACACAAGGCGTGCCAGGGAAGATGAGGATGGAGAAGAGCTGATTGTGCCCTGTGTGATACCTGAGAGATTCTGGCTCTGACCATCTGTACAGTCTGATGTGCCTAAATCTTTCCTGCAGTAATCCCTTTGGCTGATTGGCCTCCTCTTGTAGACATAACCACATCACAGGGTTGCAAAGATGGTGGCTTATCCTCAGCTGTGAAAGCAGAGATGACTCAAACTTTAGGGCTGGAAGAGACCATGTTATCTGGTTGCGAGCTGCAGGGGATCAAGTCCACACACCCCACTCCTGGTGACCAGGCTGTCACCTCTAATACTATGGTAACTTTCATTTCAACTGCAATTTTACTGACAGGACTTGAGAGCAGCTTTGTGACCGTGCCCAGAGCAGCCCATTTTGCTCTGGGGAAGCAGTCTTAAGAGGCTGCAGCTTCAATTAGTTGGGCCCCTCAGGTCTGCATCAGCCAAGGATAAAGTTGTGTAATTAACACAAATGGTCGTCGCCATTTCGTGCTGTTCCTGACGACAACTCGTTTACTTCTTTATTGTCCCCATCCTTTTTTAATCCTTCCTTCAAAGCCTCTTCCATCACCCCCCTCACCCAACCCGAATTTGTCAGAGCCTCATCTCCATCGCAGCCTGCAAAGCATCCTCTTCCCATTCTCCTAACGCAATTGCACATAATTAAGCAGTACATTTACATGTCAGACTAAACCCACTGTCCAAGCTGCTCGTTCTGCTTTGTGCAGTGCTGTGCCAGGCGTCCTCCAGAAAGGATGCAAATCACGGCACAGAAAACATATTACGAGTGGCATGTAAGATCTGTGCCCACTTTGCCCATTGTGTCAAGAAAACAGAAATGCTTGTCAAAATACCAGCTCGAGTAGGAGCTCGTGGCTTCTGGAGGAATAAAAGAACCATGTTGGCAAGCACAGGACTAGACAGGCAGATGTCCTCCTCTCCACCCACTAGAATTTTATTGGCAATTGAGTTAACAACCTCTTTGCATATGAAAGTAACAGAGAGGCGCTGCTGCTGCGGCCTCGCTGGCAGGATACTTGGCTGCAAAACCAGTGAGACATTTGACAAGGAAGCAATATGTTAGCAACATCTCTTCATCCGTGTTATCGGGGCCAAATTGCCACGGCACTTGCAGCCATGTGGAGGCATTAGATGCAAAGTGTTAGACGCCCTGCCATTCTTCCTCATCATTTTCTCCTTTTTCTTCTCCCTTTTTTCAGAGCAGCCTGGTCCTGACACTTGTCTTCAAGTGGCTCCAGAGCAAATCCTGCCTTGTGCTGCTGTATATCCTTAGAAAATAGGCTGCCAGGTGCTGAACACCCACATTTTGAAGTGATGGCTCATGGTAATAAATGGTTCTGGTTTTGTTTGTTTGTTTGTTTGTTTTCTGTAGACGCAATTGCATTTTCAAGTTTTCCTTCAAGAGGTCACATTTCCAAGCTGACAAATGGGAGGAATACAAAGTGGCAAAGCCTCTCCCCATGTTGGATCCTTTAAACAGAATTTGTACCACGCAGCTGTGGTCCTAATACACTTTAGATTTTCAGACTCCCAGCCTATCTACAGTCAAAAAGCAGAGTTCCCTGTAGCAGACTGAAAATAGCTTTGCCGTGAAGAGCTGTATTTCATGGGTCTCTGCACACTGAGATGTGTCCAAACATTCCATGGACACACAGAAGAAAGGTGCTGTAGAGAAATCCACAGAGGTCTGAACAGCCAGAGGACCATAACCAAGTCAGCCGTCTAGGGGTCATTTTGGGGGATCCTGTGTAGCTGCAGTCTGCAGCAGAAGCTCTGCCCTCATGTTTACCAGGGAGAGAGGGTGGGCTGGGGAATACTGTAAGAAACCTTCCCCATCTCCCACACAGTCATTGAGCCCTCCCCAACAAATTGAGCCCAACAGTACAGAAAGGCTTTGCAACAGAATTGTTTTCTCACCTGTTCCTTCCCACTCTCTTTTAAGGCTCCTTGGCTTTAATAAACCATTGCAGACTGCTGGAGTCACATTCTGCTGTCTTTACAGCTTGGAGGTGAACAGCTCTCCCATTCAGCATCAAGAGATTATGGAAAAATCCTGTACAGAGCAGAAGAATGAAATTGTGTCAGGAAAGCTGAAGGCATTCCTCTATCTCTGTAAAGGTGCTCCTGAACTCAACGCACGGACAGGACAAACTACCTGGGGTCTATCTGTGAGCAGGCAGGGAGATGTGTCACAGCAATCTATGGTGCAGCCCCTCAAGATCTTTCCATACTGCTCCATTATGGTGATAAATCTTCTGAAAGGGTTGTCAAGGCCTGGCCTGGGCTGCCCAGGGCAATGATGGAGTCCCCATCCCTGGAGGACTTTCAAAGATGGGTAGATGTGATGCTGAGGGCCATGATTTAGTGGTGATCTGGCAGTGTTGGGTTGATGTTTGGACTTGATGATCTTAAAGATCTTTTCCAAGAAAAATAATTCTATGATTCTAAACTGGTTTCCCTGCACACAGTCTCTGTCTTCAATGGACTGGCTGGTCACCAAGAAAGGAAACCAGTCCCATAAAACTATAAAAAGTGTCAAGGATGTGTGTGTATGTGTGGAAGGGAATTGAGGCAGCTGACAACAGGATCAACTTATTGTAGTGAAGAGCCTTCCAGGAACGAAACCTGGATCCATGCAAGACAGGCCACCCATGTCCATCCACAAGCTCTGAGTGACTAGGTTTGCCCATTGCCTTTCTGCATTGTCCCAGTGACTAACCATGGGCCCAGACAGTCAGTGTCCCTGCAAAACTTTGCATTACACACTGTCCATAGGGACACTGTGAGCTCTTGCTAGGCTGGCACCATATGTTTTTGTCTGTTCCTGATTCCTCTCCTCCATGCCTTCCTCTCAAGCATTGCTTTTTGAAAAGTATCATCAGTGCTGCTGTGGTTTGTCCTATAGAGCATACAAGTAGATCTGCTGCACCTTCAGAGAAGACATTTAAGCTGCCCATCTCACTGTCTTCACTGTGATGGCCAACAAAGCTATCCTGTTTTAATGGCTAGGGAAGGGTACAATGATGTGAGGGCTGGAAGGCTGCTGTGAGGATAGGCTGAGAGAATGGGGGTTGTTCAGCTTGGAGAAGGCTTCAGGGAGACCTTATTGTGGCCTTTCAGTACTTCAAGGGGCCTGTCAGAAAGATGGCGACAGATTTTTAAGCAGGGCCTGTTGTGCCAGGACAAGGGGTGATGGTTTTAAACTAAAAGAGGGGTGATTTAGACTAGAGAGAAGGAAGACATTTTTGACTCTGAGTGTGGTGAGACCTGGCCCAGGTTGCCCAGAGAGGTGGTTGATGCCCCATCCCTGGAAACCTTCCAGGTGTGGTTGGATGGGGCTCTGAGCAAACTGCTGTAGTTGCAGAGGTCCCAGCTCACTGCAGGGGGGTGATTCTATGCTGCATGAAATGTTTCTCCCAACCCAGCCTGTCTTTCAGCTATTACCATCTCAAGACTGAAGTCTGACTCTACTAACCTTGTATTTTATAGCTTCCTCTTCCCTCAGGGTCAGCAGCTCACTAGCACACTACTGCAAACCAAGCTCTTTGTGTGACTGCAGTGCATAAGGTGAAGATGTACTGTGACGTTCCTTGAGGCAGTTCTCCTGGCAGTTTTCCCCAGCTTGCTTGCTGGCCTCAGGTGAGATAAACACATTTTCCCTGTCTCCCACTGTGCTGCTCTACCCCTCTCTAACTTGTTGAATCATGGCTGCAGCCCTGAGAGACTTCTGGGTCACAACACCCATTTTGCAAGGAGAGAAAGCAAGATTTTCTCATCACTTCAGGTGCCCCAGGTGAGGCTGGGGACAAGCTGACTGGTGGAAGGGTCATGTCTCCAGCATTTTCTCCCTGACATCCTACAGAATTAGTATTGAATCAAGAAAACTTGCTGAAATCCTACCTGGTAATTTCTTTATGCCTCTTCCCCTTCCTCTGGTCAATGGTAATCTTTCCTGAGCAGAGGTATGGACTGGTCATGCCTGTTCCTTGCATCTCCATGTAGACATGTCAATCTCTGTGCTATGACCAAAGTGTAGGCATACCTTGCTTGGGTGGTTTTTTTTTGTTTGTTTGGTTTTTTGTTTTGTTTTGGTTTTGGGTTTTTGTTTTGGTTTTTTTGTTTTTTTTTTTTTTTTTTGGTTTGGTTTTTTTTTTCGTGGTTTTGTTTTGTTTGTTGTAGTTGTTGTTTGGTTGGTTTTGTTGGT
>JANHGN010006635.1:0-25972 GCA_024605025.1 Megaceryle maxima | reverse complement strand
GTAAAGGTTGGAGGCCATCTAGGGCACAGTGATCATGAGATAATTGAGTTTTCAATCCTTAGGGAAACAAGGAGAGGGTTTAGTAAAACTGCCACCTTAGACTTCCAGAGGGCAAACTTTGACCTGTTCAGGAGACTGATTGACTAAGTCCCTTGGGAGGATGTGCTGAGGCATATAGGAGTCCAGCAAGGCTGGACATACCTGAAGAGAGAAGTCTGAGGTGCAGGAGCAGGCTGTCCCTACCTGCCAAAAAACAAGCAGATGGGGAAAGAGACCGGCCTGGCTATATAGGGACCTTTGGCTGGACCTCAAGAACAAAAGGAGTCTATGACTGTTGGAAGAGAGGACAGGTCTCTCATGCAGACTATAACAATGTAGTGAAGTAATGCAGGGAGAAGATTAGGAGGGCCAAAGCGCAACTAGAGCTCAACCTAGCTATGGCTGTGAAGGATAATAAAAAATGTTTCTATAAATTCATTAATAACAAAAGGAGAATTAGGGAAAATCTCCATCTTTATTGGATGCAGAGGGAAATTTAGTAACAAAGGATGAAGAAATGGTTGAGGTGCTTAATACCTACTTTGCCTCAGTCTTCAGCAGTGGAACAAGCTGTCCCCTGGACATCCAGCCTCATAAGATGGGAGACAGGGGGAAAGCAGAATTAGGTTATCATGATTAAAGAGGAGGTGGTCAGGGACCTTCTACGTCACTTGGATGCACAGAAATCTATGGGACCGGATGGGTTACACCCCAGGGTGCTGAAAGAGCTGGCGAATGTGATCGCCACGCCACTTTCCATTATTTATATGAAGTCCTGGCTAACTGGGGAGGTCCCAATGGACTGGAGGTTAGCAAATGTGACACCCATCTACGTGAAAGGCAGAAAGGAGGAACCAAGTAACTATAGACCTGTTAGTCTGACCTAGGTACCAGGAAAAGTCATGGAGCAGATCATCTTGAGTGCTCTTACAAGCCACATAGAGGACAACCAGCAGATCAGGCCCAGTCAGCATGGGTTCAGGAAAGGCAGATCTTGCCTGACCAGCCAATTAGAGCATAAAAAAAAAGAGCATTCCAACTGTAATAAAGTAACTAATTATCAACAGGATCCAAGCAGATCATTGGTCAAGAACAGCTTTGCACAAACACCAGCTGTCTTCAGAATGCTTGAACATGACATGGCTGCAAACTGTTTTGGCCTTTGGGGCTGTAAAAATCTGGGGTCTGCCTGTTCCTCACCTGCTGCTTATAAGGCTGTAAAAAAGAAACTTGAAGAATCACCCCCTGCCTTGCAAATTATCCAGTCCTGATGGGTTTGCTAGGTGCAGCATTTTCTCTCCTGCTTCTTCACCTATGCAAGCTGTTCCACAGTCACTTCATGAGAAGCGTGGTGATTCCCCCCTGCCCTTCCCCCCTAAAAAAAGCACACGCCAGGCTCTCTGTGTCGAATCAGTGATAAAGCTCTCAGGGAAACAATTTCCTCCATGACATTTGTAAAGGGAAATTCTGCCTGGGAGGAAGTGCTGTCAGGGTGAGCTCCTGTGCAGCCCCAAAGGTAATGAGCCATTTAGATTGCTTGATGCAGTGGGCAGGCCCATCACAGCTGTCCTAGACAGAGGGGAAAAGACATTTTTGAAATATTTAACTTTTTAAAAAAATATGCTTTCCCTTTAACTCCTTGCACAAAATGATGTCTCTGATGGGCTCCAAACAGAGCATGGGCTGACCTCCATCCTCTTGCCTCTGGATCCCAGAGGCCTTCGCATCCCTGCTCCCTCCACCTCCACACCTAATGTGTGGGGTGGACCTTGACAGGCTTGAGAGGTGGGCCCATGCCAACCTCATTAGGTTCAAGGCCAAGTGCAAGGTCCTGCACCTGGGTCAGGGCAATTCCAAGCATAAATACAGGCTGGGTGGAGTATGGATAGAAAGTAGTCCTGAGGAGAAAGACTTAGGGGTGCTGGTTGAAGAAAAGCTCAGCATGAGTCAACAAAGTACAAGTGCAGCCCAGAAAGCCTCAAGCACATCCTGGGCTTCATCCAAATCAGCACGGCCTACAAATCAAGGGAAGGGATTCTCCCCCCTCTACTCTGCTTTCATGAGACAGCACCTGGAATTACTGTGTCCAGCTCTGGAGCAACCAACACAAGAAGTACATGGGCCTGTTGGAATGGGTCAAGAAGAGGGACATGAGGATGATCTGAGGGCTGGAGCCCCTCTGTTATGAGGATAGGCTGAGATAGTTGGGGTTGTTAAGCCTGGAGAACACCTGAGAAGGCTCTTCTTTCATCCTTCTAATATCTCAAGGGGCCCTATAAGAAAGAGGGGGATGGATCTTTTACAAGTGCTTGTAGTGATAGGATGAGGGGTAATGTCTTCAAACTGGAAGAGGGGAGATTTAGATTATAAATTAGGAACAAAACTTCACTCTAAGGGTTGTGAGACACTGGCACAGGTTGCCCATGGAAGCTGTGGGTGCTCCCTCACTGGATGTGTTCAAGATCAGGTTGAATGTGGCTTTGAGCAATTTGTTCTAGAGGAGATGGATAGGGGGGCTGAAACTAGATGATCTTTAAGGTTCCTTCCAACCCAAACCATTCTATGATTCAATGATTCTGTGGCAGAGTCTGCACATCTGAACAAGCCAGCAAAAATAACATCTTCTGTGAGAATAAGTCACGTCACCCCAGGGGCTGATCGCACATGTTCTGGTGTTACCCCAATGCCTCGTCCAGCTGCAAGCACAGACTTGCTTTGGTTAACATGCTGTGAGCAGGCGTGTCTGCCACCCACAAGGGCCCATTTGTATTAGATCACAATTTGTGATCTTCAACAATGCGAAACTAAGATTGCTTGTTGCCTGTACCGTCCAGTTTATGACCCAATGATGCAAGAGAGAAAGTACCGTGAAGGAAATTTAAAGCACATGAAGTCCTGAGGCTGTCCCGAGCCAAATCTACATAGCTCATACCTGGAATGAATACAGAAGGAAAGTCCTTGTGTTGAGCCATGAGATGTGACATCTTATGCCTGCTTGCCAGAGATAATTCACTGGGCATCAGCAGAGCACAGATCTGCTTTTGCAAAGCCATTGACCCCCTCCATGGTATTGTTCACAATTACTTCAAGGCTGCAGTTTGTGGTTGAATCAAGCAACAGAAAACATGGGAAAGTAAAAAATGTGTTCCTTGGAGAACTTTGTCTGCACTTTGACAGCTGATAATCAAGCTTTGCTATCTCTTAAATAAATATGTAGTTGGTTGATGCTTTTAGTCATAGAATCATAGAGTGTCTTGGATTGGAAGGGACATTTAAAGGTCATCTAGTCCAACCTCCCTGAACTAGAGCAGGTTGCTCAGAGCCCCATCCAACCTGACCTGGAATGTTGCCAGGGATGGGCCATTGACTACCTCTCTGGGCAACCTGGACCAGGTTTTCAGTGTCAAAAATTTATTCCTTCTCCCTAGCTTAAATCTCCTTCTTTAAGTTTAAAACCATCACCCCTTGTCCTGTTGCAACAGTCTCTGCTAAAAAAAGTCTGTCCCCATCTGTCTGTCAGGCCTCTCTAAGTACTCAAAGGCCACAATAAGATCTCCCTGGAGCCTTCTCCTCCTCAGGCTGAACAGTCCCAACTCTCTCAGCCTGGCCTCCCAGCAGAGGGGTTCCAGCCCTCAGGTCATTTCTGTGGCTTCCTCTGGCCCCACTCCAACAGGTCCCTGTCTCTCCTGTGCTGAGGACTCCAGAGCTGGACCCAGAAACACGTGTTTTCATGCAGCAGGGTGGTGGATACCGCTGGGGGAATGCTGGTCTGCAGTCACCAAGCCACTGCAGCCATCAGGGTCATCCTGGGAAACAGAGGGGACTTTGGAACATTGCCAGGCTGCAGAGATACTGCTGCCGCTTGTCCCAGGGGTCATATCTTCTGCCTCTCTGATCTCCCTGTGACTTTTACTGTTGTAGCTGGGAAAGCTGATCCTATTGATTTTATGTGGATTATGATTTTCTGCAGATTACCCTGAAATCTGTTAATTATGCACACAGCTATTTATAGTATCTCAGAGTGGGACTCAGAAATTCTTGATGGTGTGAGAGGTTCTCTGCACACAGATCTGCAGAGCTGACACTTCTGTGTTTTCTTTGAAGTGATGGTCAGAGATGTTTCAAAGTAAACATTTTCTATCCAGTTAGAAAGGTGTCTGATATTTTCCATCTTCCTTCAAAAGAAAACACCTCATTGTCTTCTGACCTTCTGAAATTTCTTA
The DNA here is from genome assembly GCA_024605025.1 of Megaceryle maxima. Lineage (NCBI taxonomy): Eukaryota > Metazoa > Chordata > Aves > Coraciiformes > Cerylidae > Megaceryle > Megaceryle maxima. The sequence continues at coordinate 21,710 of JANHGN010006635.1, read as the reverse complement.
CTGGGAATAATCTGACTGTTTGTAGGGATGCACTGAACAATAATTTGGGGTCAGACTTGTTCCTTTCTGTGGTTCAAGACACCACGTGTTTGGTTTCTCCCCTCATCACAAGCATCTAGAGAAAGGTGTCACATCTGAAAAAGGACGTTTAGCAGCTGCTCCGTAACATACCAACCAGCTAAATTTGCGTCTTGTGCTAAAAAATAAGTTTGAGCCTCTACAGTTGTTGTTTGCATGTCCCATGTGGGTTTTTCATGTCTCCTTGCCTCTCTTGAGAGAGGAAGTAAAAACAATTTTAGGTGCATCCAATAACTGAAAGCTTGAAAAAAATAAATATCTGGGTTTTATTGAAGCTGTTGCTACAGAATCACAGAATCTCAGCATGGTAGATGTTGGAAGGCACATCTGGAGATCATCTTGTCTAACCACCCTGCTCCAGCAGGGTCACCCAGAGTAGGGTGTCCAGGATTGTGTCCAGAAGGGTTTAGAATTTCTTCAGAGAAGGAGTCTCTATAACCTCTCTGGACAGCCGAGGTTAGGGTTTTGGCACCCTCACAGCAATGAAGTTTTTCCTCATGTTCAGATGGAACCTTCTGTGTTCCAGTTTCTGCCTGTTGCCCATTGTCCTGTCACTGGGCACCACTGAAAAGAGTTTGGCCCCATCCTCTTGACACCCTTTAGATATTGATCAGAACTGATCAGATCCCCTCTTGGTGTTCTCTTCTCTGTGCTTAATAGCCCCAGAGCTCTCAGCCTTGTCACAGAAATGTTCCAGTCCCTTATTCATCCTTGTAGTCTCTACTGGACTCTCTCCAGTAGTTCCCTGTCTCCCTTGAACTGGGGAGCCCAGAACTGGACACAATAGTCCAGAGGTGATCTCCCTAGGGAAGAGTAAAGGGGGAGGAGAACCCCCCTTGACCCACTGGTCACACAATTCTTAATGCACCCCAGGACACCACTGGCCTTCTTGGCCACAAGGGCACATGGATAGCTCATGGTGAACTTGTTATCCACCAGGACTCCCAGGTCCTTCTCTGTGAAGCTGCTTTCCATCAGGTCAACACCTCACCTGTACTGGTGCAAGGGGTTATTTCTCCACAGGTGCAGGACTCTACACTTGTCCTTGTTGAATTTCAGTAAGTTTCCATACTACAGGATTCTGCACCTTCTCACTCTGGCTCTGGATGCCTCTGAGCTATTTGTTCCTTTCCTGGCTGCTTTTCTGCCTTTTCTCCTGGTGAAATTAAAAAGGAGCATCACTTGACTGATTTAGTCTAGCCTTGAACTCTGCAGTGTCAGTAAATATTGTTTCTGCAGCATCAATCCATTGTTGCTGAGCCTACTTGAGACATATCCTGAACTGCTACTCTAGTCGTAGTGCTTTGCAAAATAAGATCCTGCCTCATAACAGTGCAGCCCACTAACTCTTTCCATGAAAAGAGGAATTCTTTTTTTTTTTTTTTTTCCCATGCATTGTGTTAAGTGTTTGCTTGCAACAGCCTGAAGCAGTCATTCAGAATATTTCAAGATTGTCTTTCATATTGTTTGAAATACCTGGCAGTGCACAAAGGCCGAAAGTGGGAGTAATTGACTGCAGGATTATTTTATACTGCTTGAAATAAAAGTTAAATGGCTGTGAATGTGACAGGGAGTCAGATCCATGTCGTAAGGTTCATTGAGTCTCGTGGTGTAATTAGTCACTATTATCTACGTGCCATAAGGCAGTACTTCAGCAAATCCCATGTTGACTTGGAAATCATGGGCTTGGAAAACAATAGTTGAGGTCTTGGAGACTGGGAGCTTTGGAGATTTGTAGGGCTATGGTATTTGTCCCTAGGCAAGGACTCTTGGAGATGGATCATGATGTAGAAAACGTCCTGTGAAAATATCAAAGGAGTTTCCATGAACTTCAAAGGCTGGTGATATAGGTCCTCCCTGTGCTGCTCTGATGGCTGCATGCCATCCTTTTGAATACTACATAGTTACCTGTGATCTTTCTGATTCCTGGAAGATGGATCCCAGAGCCCTGCTGGTTTGTCAGACCATGCCTGTATATTGAGGGTATTCAGACCAGCTTCTCAAACACCTAGAAACTGCTTTATGGACTTTTTCTTTTCCCGGTCAGATGCTTGTCTCCATCCCTCAGTCATCTCTGAAAATTGTGTTAAATCAGCCAAGGCTCATAAAAGATTACAAAACCTTGCTGAAAGCCAGAACTTGTAAAATTGAGAAAGTATGCAGAAAGGAAAGGAGTGGGTGTGGTGAGAAAGTTAAGAGAGGAGTGTCGGCTAAGAGGAGAAAACCCAACACCTCCTCTGTCAAGGTGTATCCTTGGTAACAAGGAAGGGGAGGCATCTATCCATGTGGGTGGATAAAGGGAGAAGAAGTGACACCTGATGACAGTCTGGGAAGGTTAACTACAAACCAATCAGCTAAGTAGTTTTTCACCCAATATGTCTCTTAGCCTGAGGAACCTCTTGCCAATCAGTATGGCTGAGGCTGAAAGTGATACCAAAACCCAAAATGGGCTTTGCAGAGTTCATGGCAGTGGGGAATCCTCACATTTTGATGCAAATATGTATTAAACGCATGAATTTTTGACTTCTGTTATAACCTCTGGGGTAGCACAGTTTAGCTAATAGATGTCTTGGGTATGGCTTCCTTGGACACATCTCTGAAGGAGATGGTGCTGCTCAGAGTGACTTTGAGAGCAAATGCACTCAGGTGGAACACAGCACCAATTTAGATTTATATTGTTTTTGTTTCTCCTAGCTGGGCTGCAAATGGGTGGTCACGGATGCAACCAAATGAGGACACACTGATAACACACTGAATGAGAGGTTGCAGGCTGGCTCTTCATGAGCCGGCTTGCCTGTGTGCTTTGATTGTTTGTCTTCCAAGGCCATCTATTGATAAGATTAATCCTTTAACAGCGGAAGATGAGTCTTTGAATAGTAAAGGGTCAGACCTTGAGCTGGTGTAGATCAGAGTAGCTTCCTGGACCTCCATGAGCTCTGCCATTCTACAGCCACCCTGTTATACTTTTAGGCTGTGCTTCATTTGAACAGCATGGCTGCCTGGGCTGTAATCAGATGAGCATCTCATCATCAGCTTCTTTAAGAAGACATGTTTTCTGCCAGGAAGCAGGAGAACCACAGTAAGGGTTCTGAAGCCCTAGAACAGGCTGCCCAGAGAAGTGGTACAGTTCCCACCCCTGGAGGGATTTAAAAGCTGTGTAGATGTGGTGCTGAAGGATGTGGTTTAGTGGTGACCTGGCACTGCTGGGTTAATGGTTGGACTTGATGATCTTAAAGGTCTTTTCCAAGCAACAATTCTATGATTCTGGCAGGTTACAATTGGAGGTACTTTTGGATTTTGTCTTAATCACACTGTTTCCAGCTGGCACAGTAAAGCAGGGTTTTGCGCTTGGAGGTGGGAAGCAGAGTTTTAAAGGTAACCCATGCCCATAAAGGTCTTTGGAGGCCAAACATCACAAGAAAGTCTGCCCATGGCCACATATACCAGCGCATGCATGTCTCCTGTCCTCAGCAGGAGCAAGTGGTACCCAGGGAACAGCCTGTCCTGTGGCTGGGAGGTTGGGTGTGTGACTGAGAGTGGACTTCTGTGGAAAGTGATGCTGCCCTGGGCAAACACCCATGTGCAGAGGCCCCACTAGAGCCCGAAGATGCTACAGAGAGGCACACTGGGTGCTTGGGAGAAGGGCTAATGCTGAACACGCTTGAGAGGGAAGATGCGTGTAGGCAAAGAAGGGTCTAGCTCTGGAGAGGCTGATGCCAGCCAGCCCTCACACTCACTCTAAGATGCACGCTGAAATGCCCAAGACCATCATCAACTTTTGATGAAGCTCAACTTCTCACAATTCCATGGACTGAGGGAGGACCAAAGGTGTGCTTTGGGAGATCCCTGAACTTGCAGGAAGGGAGGGTTGGACGGTTATGCCAAACCAGCAATGTTTGTTTGCCCACTGAGTGCATCTGCTGATGTGCATTCACTGGTGGAGGGATCAGGCCAGAAGAATTCAAGTGGACCTGGGGGAGTAGCATTTCTGTGACCCTGCAGACTGTGTGACCCATAGCCCAGGGGACATGGCAGACTGGGTCATCCCTGGCTAGTGGTGGCCACATCATCCTGTCCTCCCATACCTCCCCTTATCTCCTTGCCTCCCACATGACTTACCAGGTTAGTCTGCAAAATCTCAACAGATCAAAAGCCCCACAGGAGTAATATCCACCAGCACTAATGCAATTAGGACAATTAAAGAATATAATGATGGTAATAATGATGGGCAATATGGAAGCAGGTATGCAAATCACGTGTGGAAATCTTTCCCTTGAAGGACAACTCCTTGAGAACAGTATCTCCATGAGGCACTCTGCTTTGCCAGGCTGTTAAAACCGCATTTGTCAGGTAGGACCCCTTGTATCGTAAGATCTTTCTCTTCTTTTCAGGATAATGTTTTATTATGTGACTTAAGGGGAGAAAAAATTGTAAATAAGCCAAATGTGACTTCTGTAGCTTGGAAGGAGCTATTACTTGACCCTTTAGCTTAATAAAAATGCTTTTATTGTTGGTTTGTTTTTCTTTTTCTTTTTAATAAAGATAGGCACTGATCAGTGCTGCTGATTGAAATGTATAGAGCAGCTCTCAGTTCTCTTTAGAGCTTCAAGCCCTCTTGAAAGCACACCATGAATTATTAAAGCAGGAGATTACCTTAACTGGAAAGTTTGCGGCTGCTGCATCAAGTGAAGTTGGGGATCACTCCAAGGGGCACGCAGGTTTCCCATGGATGGTCAGAAACACAAAACTGTGAGGCTCTCCTTTCTTTTCTTGCCTCTGACAGGAAGTCTGCAGCAGCTTCCAGAAATTTCTGCTCTAGATAATTCCGTCCTGCCCCAAAGTGTTCAGGTTAGATGTTTTAATTTTTGTGCTTGAAAAATTTCCTTCCAAGGACTCTTCTTTGCCCAGCATGCATGCATTTACCTATCTTATCTATCTATTTATTTATTTTTGCCTGGGCACGCACGTATGTTACCTTTCTTTCATTATTAAGATATATTAGGGTCCAAGGTGACTCTCTCTCCATGATATGGTTTCCTCCTGGTCACAACACTGGGGTGCTTGGGGCAGGAGAGCCCTAAACATTGATTTTCCTTGCTCTCTTTGCATAAGAAATCACCCATTAGAGCAGTGCCATGATCCTTCTGGCCTCCCTGATGGATGGCTTCACCAAGGGACACTGGAAGTAAAGGATTTGAAGGGGAGTGGGGAGGATGCAACAGAAGCAAACCCCTCAGGGCAGAGCCCAAAATCCATCTTGGTACCCTCCCCAAGACAGAAAACCCCTCTGTGGTGGGCCAGGCATCTCTTCAGCCCAGCTGCTACTGCAATGGAGGTAGGCTTCAGGCCTTGCTGCCCACCACCTTCTTCCCCAAACCTCTTGCTGGCCCAGGATGGGGGATCTCCACTGCGCACCTTGAGCTTTGGATACTGCAGTAGAAATAAAACACTGAGTCCAAGCTGGCATCACTGAGGCTTGTGTGTGCTCCTCTTTAAGCACTCATAGGTCTTAATTTTGAACTACCCAGATCACCTCCTGAATTCATAACCAAGAGAAACATCCGACTCTGCATTAAGTCAAAGCTGTCCCTTGGGCCTCATAGGTGGTGATAGGAACAGCTCATCTCCCAAGTTTATATTCTCATAAATCTTGAAGAAGATTATTTTTCCTTTCTTTTTTTTTTTTTTTTTTTTTCTTTTCTTCCCCTCTCTCTCCTTGATTTAATTACCAGCCACAGGTATTGTACTGACGAACAGCCCAGAGCAGAGCATGCAGGGCATGGTCTCCTTGCCACAGCCAGAGCATGAGTCCTCCCTGCCAGCAGAGCCATGCTTACAGGATTGCTGAAATCCCTGCTAAAGTTGCCAAGGACTCCCATTATAATCTGAAGCAATTGTGCTGCTCCCTTGGGAGAGCCAAGGGGATGTTGAGCAAATCTGGGTGCAGAGCTGTGAATGCAGACCTTTTCTGTGTGGCTTTCAGAACTGTTTGGGTTTGTTTTTTTTCCCCGAGGACAGTGTTTATTATGTTTGCTAGCAAAAAGAGACAGAGGTGGAGGAATGGAGATGGTGCGCCTGACTTCCCTCCTCTGGCCTATGGGAAGGTTGGCTGCTGACATTGCTGTAGTAACATGGGAGCTGGCAAGGATGGTGTTTCCCCAGGTCCATTCCCGTGCCTGTGATGGGGGACTGTCAGCAGGCACAATGTCACCGAAGGGATCCTGATGGCATGCCATGCTGTGCGGCTAAATGTAAGGACTATGAAGGCCAAAGGGCAAGCTGCTTTGTAGGAAAGCCCACTGATCAGCTCAGGACAGCAGGTAAACAGGAGTTACTGGAGGTGGACAGTGCTTCACACCAGCTTCTTACTGCTACATCCCTTCACCCCACAAAGTTTTCATTTTTTGGTGAGCAAATATTTCAAGCTGATAATTTTAAAGGCATCCTGTGCACAGTAACAGCCAACCAAGGGCTGCAAAGCCTGACAGTGCCTGATCTATCTCCCCTGGAGCAGGCACTGCCATGGACATCAGTCTCCTGATGCTTTGTTTCAAGGGATGCAGGCTGGCCCCGGACTGTGCTGGGGACTCGCCATATTTACAGGGCAATGATATATTGAGAAGCACTCTGTTCTGCTTTACTCTCCACCTCACACAGATCAATTTAAAGAGGGATATGTTTGTTTGCAAATCTGTTTAGAATTTGTTTTAATGCTTTTATGTTCTTCCTTTGCATTGAAGTGCTACAAAGCTGCAGCCAGCCACTAAAACCTAAAACCGCCCATGAGGAAATATACATTAAATGAAACAAAACAAAAAACCTAAATCTGTGATTTGGATAAATTAAGTTCTCCACAGTGAAACACTATAAAACAATAGAAACTATTAAAAATCACACTGAACCAACAGTATCAACATACCAATATCTGATTCACCAGCACATATTTCTCAGATAAAAATAAGCTGTTATTGGAATGAACCCCTGCTTTGATTTATATCTTGCAGTCTAGGTACACACACAGAGGATGTAAAATCTACTAGTATAAATACCACTGGTCTCAGGCTTTTATCAGATGCTTTCTACCAGGAAAGAAAAGGCTTTTTTTTTTTTTTCCTGCTCAGGTAATTACTGTGTTCCTTTAAGCCAAGCTCCCATGTTTCCTCCTTTTTCAAAGCCATAATCCTGGATGTGGGCCCCACACAAAATTACCCCAGTGCTCCTCACCAGGGAACATCTCTGAGCCACAAGCCCAGCCAGGCTCAGAGAATGGATGGTTATTTTGTGGGCAAACATGATGGTAACTAAAGGCACAAACCAGCTGCAGGGTCCAGGAGCCAGAAAGTGGGATTAGCTCCAGCTTGCATGGGCTGAGCCACTCCAGGGTCATGCTCAGTGTGTGTGGGAAGGTGTTTTTTTGGGAGATGTTTGGGAAGAATCCGCTGCTGGGCAGGAGAGCTCAGTTCTTTCTGCATGACCATAGCATGACCGTGCTGGTCAATCTGGCATGTGCAATATGCTGTATATGAAGAAGGTTTCTCAGCATCCCAATTTCAACCTGTGGAGTGAGGCTGTAGGGTGGACAATGGGGACAATATCCTTGAACTGTAGGTACTAGTGCTTGCACCTTATCTTTCTGTAATGCAGTGGAAATGTTGAGCTGCTGGCTTTTAGAATGTTCAATTCTTTCTCACTTGATGCTGGGCAAACAATCCGTGTTTAATAATTAAGAATTTTGCCTCTATGGCTGAAATCTAATTATCCAGTCTGTACTAGCCAGGCTTTGGAAATAGCACATGAAATGAGACGATTTTTATTCCCCAGAGTTACCATTTACCCCTTTTCAGTTGCATTCTCCTTGGAGAGGCAGTTGGGTTTTTGGGGCTTTTACCTGCGCTCTGTGGAGCTTATTCAAACTTCAATCTTCATGCCATGTCCACAGTTCAAAACTATTTGTGAAGACATCATGGGGTATAATTTGTGTTTGAGCATCCATCTCAGAGAATAAATTCAAGTATCAAAAACTGGGAATGTAGAAGGGGTGTTTAGGTGCCACGTGGGAGTATGTCCTCTGCTGCATGGCATGAACGGTGTGCGAATCTGTCCACCTTGTTCCCCATCCTTTTCCAGAACTGGCAGGCTGGAGGCAGTGCTGGCATCAGCAGCATGTCTGCCTGGGCATCACCTGCCTCAAGCTCCAGTGCCCACCCAAGGACTCCCACTCTATGTGGTGCCTCACTGCTTGTCAGGGATGGTCACAGCAGTGCTGTGGTTGTGGCCCTTCCTAAACTTGTCCTGGTTCTAAGGCTGTCTGGAAATATCAGTGGGAAGCCAGCAGGGCTCTGCCTGGCTTTGACTGTTTCAAGGTTTTCATGACCAGCCCATATGCCTACTAACCAGGCAGAGCAGCGGATAACATCTGCCACCTCTGCAAGATGCCAAATGCTGAATAAAACCTGCCTACAGCTGACACTCCATCCAAATCCAGGGTGGTCTTAGTCACTGAAAGACAAGTGTGAGAGCTCCCCAGAGGATGCACAGACCGGCAATGCTCCTCACCCCCTACAAGAAAGCTGGGGAGGGACTTTTTACAAGGGCTTGTAAGGATAGGAAGAGGGGTAATGGCTTCAAATTGGAAGAGGGGAGATTTAGATTAGAAATGAGGAAGAAGTTCTTCACCATGAGGATGGTGAAACACTGGCACAGGTTGCCCAGGGAAGTTGTAGATGCTCCATCACTGGATATGTTCAAAGCCAGGTTGGATGGGGCCTTGCCTGACATGATCTAGTGGAAGGTGTCCCTGTCCATAGCAGGGGGGTTGTAACTAGATGAAATTTCATGTCCCTTCCAACCCAAATCATTCTATGATTTGATGATTCTATGAGTTTTGACACTAGGACCCAGGAAGGAGGGTGTTTGTGATTTGATGGAGGTACAAATGCAGCCTGGAGCTGCCAATTTTTCTGCATCTGCCCCAGAGTCCATACTGGGGACCTGAATTATCTTCTGGGTAGTCAGAGCATCTCCAGCATGTCTATGGGGGCTCTCATCTTCATTCCTAGCTAATCCCATGGGCCCATATGGGAGTTTAGTGGTTAAAAAGGGCTTCAGTCTGGTGTAGCACTGGAGACAAAATAAGCACCATTGCAGAGAAAAGTCCGGGGTTGGGTAAATCAATCTGTTGGGTATTTTATGCAAGGCTACGATCAGCATGCAGTTGTGTATCTGGGAAATAATGCCCATGCAATGCTCTGGAGGTGTCCCCAGTGTAGCTCCACAGCAATGTGGAAATGTCTGCACTGACCACGCTGAAAAACGCCACTTGTAGTTCATTTAAACAACAAAGGCATGTTGCATTGTTCAGTAATGAAAAAAATAACATTTCTGGATCCACAGGCTTGAAAACTACAGTCCAAATTCTTGCCTTCCTCTGTCTTATTTTCCCTTTGAAGGCTTCCAGGCCACTTGGCATTCTTGTGTCCCCTGCCCAATGAGCTTTCCTGATCCACTGAGAACTTTTCTGGAAGTACAGCTTTCCTTCGAAAAAAATAAAATCTCCACTTTATTCTCTTTTAATCAATGTACTTTCTTATTCTTTCTTTTATTTTTTAAAGTATATGGGCACCTTGGGGTATGCAGGCAGGATTGTTTTCTCTTTTGTCCCTTCCTACCTTGCTTACCTTTGCTATTTTTTCCAGATATTTAATCCTTGGATTTCTGACCACAAACCAGCTTTTGCTCAGTGGGCTGTAGCCAGGGGAAGGGCTACATTAGCTCTAGGACTCAGGAATTACAACCACAGGAGCAAATTTTAAGTACTGGAATTTGGAATACTGTAATTTTCTATGGCCTTGTGGTGTTGGGAGCTGCAGGGCATGATCACACACATCTAGCCCTGCTGGAGGAGACTCTTCTCTGGGCAGAGGGAGGGATGCCTTGTTTGGGTCAGGTTATAATGACCTTACCAGGGCAGAACTTGAGTTCTGTGGATTCTCTGTTTTGCTGCCAGACAGTGCAGCTCAGAGCTGTTTCATGGGCTGAGGATACACAGATCTTCCTTTGCAAGATTTTAATCACCGGACCATGCGCAGGCAGCTTCTCCCAGGAGAAACACCAGCGGGTGGCGGTGATGGGTTTTTCTTTTGGTGATTTTTTTTTGTCAACTCCCCCTTTTCACATTTATTTTGGAGGCTTGTGTCTTTCTGTGGAAAGCAGAAGCCTGAAGGAAATTTGAGCTGTATCTCTATCTCCTGTGCCTGGATTTGCAAAGACAGGGGGGAGGACATACAGGAGCGTAAAATGTTGTGGGTATGTGTCCAAAATAAAGAGATTGGTGCTCACAAATCCCAACCTGAATGCAAACTTCCTGCCACTGTAAAGCTATCAAGAGTGCCTTGACTGTTTTGAATCCTGTCCTGATTAGTAATGATGTTTTTAATTGAAATTTCAAGGTTCATTACTGAATGCAGATTAATTAATTTGCGAGGAGAGATAATGTGAAATGTTCCCTTTGGACCCATAGAGGAACACACGTGTCCTAGCGGGACTCTTGCAGACCGACCTGCTGCCAATCTCCCCAAAGGGCATCTTCCAGCATACAAACCTGATATGCCTGCTGGGACAGGGGGTGCATCCTCCCTTGGGGCCGAGCGCAGCTCTTCTGAACATGGAATGCATGGTTGACACTTCACAAAATCAAGCCAGCGTCAGATGTAAGTCATACTTGTCAGGTTTTTCTTGGTCCCTTCTCAGGGAGAAGCTCGAAACCTGTGGGTTTTTCTGTGGGAAAGAGTAATTGGAAACTAAGGCTGGGACCTTGAGATTTCCTAAGCTTGGGAGATACTGATCTGGTGTCAGGGGACTCAGTGATGTGGCTCCCTCACTGGTCTGATGGGGATGTCCCCAGGCTGCATCGCCCTGCACTGGTGTCACCCTGCTGCATGTGGTGTCAGGGCAAGAAGGCAGCGCTCAGCAGCTCCGCTCCTGCTCTCACTAAGTCACCTCTGTAACCTCAGCAAGCTCCCCGTTAAAAGTCAGGCAGATTGGGGTTGTTCTGGGGGTTTTTAACCAGCCATTCTGGCAATATGCACTCAGAGGCAAATCTTTCCCAGGTGTGCAGTAGCTTTGCATTCAGAAAACACCACTGGGAAGGAGCGGATCACAAACAGCTCCAAAACATCTGCCTTGGAAGAGATGACCTGCCTGTTTGTCTCATATGAAGATCTCAAATGTGGTGGGATAGGAGGTGCTGCAGCCTGTGGGAAACCAGGACTGTGGTTGCTCGGAGTCTTCAAGTCACCAGGAAGGTGGTCCTGCCCCTGCTTCCGTGGAAGAGGTTGTCTTTCTGCCTTCTCTGTGTAGACAGCTCCCATAGTGCTGCACATAGCGTGACCCCTGGTGAGCCTTTCAGAGCTGAACCTCCCTAGTGTCCTTGCTCTCTTAGCCACAAATTCCAGTGAAATGAGGGCAATTCTGCCATCTCTTTCCCACAAACCTTGCCAGAAAGGTCCATTCTCACTCCCTAATGAACTACAAAGAGCTGATGAATTTCTTGAAGAGATACAGTTTTCCAATGGCCACCTCTGTTCTCCTGAGGACAGTGTGGGACCTGGAGTAAGCCACACTGTGTGGCATAGCAAATCACAGCCAGACTCACTACAGTCACAAGAGGACAGCTGCAGAAACTATGAAGAGCAACACGGTCTCCACAAGGTCTTTGTGACCTTCATTTGTGACATATTTTCTGGAGAGGTTTGTGAAAATTAGAAAGCTTTAATTGGGCTCATATGGACCCTGGTAAAATCTCTTCTGACTGCAGTATGATGAAGCAGATAAAACAGCACTGAAGATATTATTTCCTGGAAGCTTTTCTATTTCTGTCAGCTGTTACTTGCAAGCTTTCCCCTCCCTGGAGGATGAGTTCTGCTTTCATACACTAGTGGGTTTTTATTTTGGCAAAAAAAGTGTGGGCTTTGGCAGAAAAAAGAGACAGTACATCAATGAAGAGGGGAAACCAATTTTTTTCCAAATGCTTCAAAGCTACCAGTTAAGAGTTTCCAAAAAGCTTTGGAGTAGAGACCAAGTGGATGCTAAAAGAGATGGGATTTGGCTCATATCCTGAGTGACTTCCATTATTGCTTTAAAAAGCAACTGAGTTTTGTTGTTGTATTTGTGTAGACCACTGTGCTAGCGACTCCCCATTGAGGGACAGGGTTATTTTATCCAGATACTGCACATAATACTGAGAAACACTGACATGAATAAAACTCATTAGAGAACAGGCACGTATTTCAAGCCTACAAATGCAGAGGAGACTGCCCAGACCCTGCCCTACTTGAAAGGCTCTTTCATGCAACCAGTGCAACCCCGAAAGTGTGAGGATAACTGTTGCAGATGGCTTGATGAATCCTGGCTTCCTGCGGTCCCCAGAAGCCACTCTGGATTATGAGCCGTGCTGTGGGACTCCAGGTTACCTGGAGCATCCTGCTGGAGAAGCAAGTGTGAGTGGCTCCAGCTCCTTCATCCTTGGGCATCCTTGGCTGGAGCTTAGGAGGGGACAGGACTGGACCGCAGCAGCTCTTCGGGACTCACCAGTTTCTCTGTGAGCACGTTTGCTGGGGAAACAGTCAAGAACCTGGGTGTTTTTAGGCATGTGAGTTGCAAGACCTGTGGGCAGCAGGGTGACCCCATCAGGCTCAAAGCAGCTTGGAGGATGGGAGCCAGGCACTGTCATCCCTGGTGCAGAAGGTCCCATTTGCTCATGAGTGGCTGGCTCAGGAGCATCCTGGTGCCTGCGGGAGGGAAGGGATGGGGCAGGGCTGGCTGTCACTCTGCAGTCATGGGGGCCTCAAGTGGAGCCTCCTTCAGTGCTCGCATCCCACCATGTCCTCTGTGTTGCTGGGGCCAGCCACAGCCCACCCCTACATGGGTGTAAAACTCATCCATGCCATCTGGGCACAGACTCAGGCCATGTGGTGTCATGCATTTGGGATTTAAGACCAGTACAAGCTGCTGAGACTTGACATGGAGGTTTTGGCTGGGGGGGGGGAAGGGTTTGTCCATACCTGGCCAGCAGTCTGCAATGGATTATCCAGCCAAAAAGATTGTCATCCTTATTTTTATTTCTTTCTTTTCTTTCCAGTAGGCTGACCAAGCCTGGGATACCACAGTGGTGAACTCAGGAATTTTGGACTACATGATCTCCAGCGGCCCCTTCCAATCCTGTGATTCTGTGGCCAGGCAAAGCCCATGACAGGGATGCCACTGCACCTCCCACCTGTGAGACCACTGAAGGGACCACCCCAAGCACCATTTTTGTTTCTGTCCCCATCGAAAATCCAAACCCATGTGCCTTTCTCTCTTGTTCAAACATGTTGTTGGGATAGGATAGGAGAATGGGTTGTTTGGGTTTTTTTAAGACTCCATCAAGCAGCATTTCTTATCTTGCAATGGTTTTGTAGTTTGTTTGTAACTATGCCAATGGAAGGGGAATGAGGCAATGCTGGAGTTTGACAGGCTTGGTGCCCAGGGGGAGACTGCTGCCTGCCCTGAGAAGCCTTGGCAGCAACCCTGATTTCCAGGGGAACACAAGCTGTCCTGTCAACAGCCCATCAAAATGGTGATCCTGGAGTAGCATTACGGTGTTGTAAGCCTCTTTCTTCTCATCCAAAGGGAGACAATGATCTGTCTGTGGGTGGATAAACCCCTACCAGCTATTGATTGGTGGTAAATGACTGCACAGGTATCATTACCCAAATCACTGACCCACTGCCACTGGGGACAAAAAGCAAAAATACCTGGAGAGCAGGCACCAAGAGATGTTTTTGCTGCATGCTGTCTGAAAAGTAGGTGAGCAGCCATTGATACCATGGTGGATGTTGTTGCAGGAGCACAGCCTGTGCTTGTATTCTGCAAACAGACAGTCCAGTCCATAACACTCAAACTGAATGGGATGCTAATAAAGATTAAATGGAGACTGATGTTCCTACTTGCAGTGGGAGAGGGCCTGAATCTGTTTTAGCTGCCTTTTCCAGAACAAATTCTGTGTTAAGCCATTGCCTCACCAAACCTGATGCAGTGAGTGTTTTTATCCCCAGGTTTTCTTTGTTTTCCAGCAGGCCTCTTAATTGCAGTGAATTAAAAATTAAAAGAGAGGGCAGTGGCAACCAGTGGGTATGGATTGTCAACAACTGTCTGTCACGCAGGTCATGGGGCCAAGTGCATCGCTCCAGAGATTGTATTTACACTGAAATAAAGGTGAAGATAAGCTTGCGAGATGGTGAGCACCCACCTAGCTCATTCATGTATAATTAGCCCCAGACATTTTCAGTGAAGTTACTTCCCCCTGAAAGATGCTGTTCAGTCAAAGCAGAGTCTTTTTGTGAGAAGGTATTAACAGGATGAAGTCCTGTTTTAAGGAATCCATTGTCAAACCATGCTGTTGCTAGCAGACTGAAATGCCACAGTCTTTCCTTTCAAGGGAAGTTGGGGTTTGCTTTCTTTAGAAATCCCAGATATAAATGGTAATTATTAAAATTTTGAGAATTGGCTGAAATAAAAAGGGGAATGCTTGCTTGTCCACGCACATTTTATAGTCCTCCTGAATGCAATGAAAATGAATGTGCAAATATCAGGACCACGAGCAAAATGTAAATCTGAGTTTTGACTTCAACATCTGGAATGAGATGTAGATGTACATAAACAAATGATGTTTAAAAATCACAAAATCAAGCCAAACCCCTCTCAAATCAATCCAGAACTTCTCCAGTCTCTGAGAGGAGGCATTGAGGTTCAAGGGGAGAGCCACCCACTTTCTTTGTTCCTCATGGCTGGATATCACCAGTGGTAGCAAACTGTGCTCCCCCTCTGCACCCACATCCGAGTGCATGCAGCGAGATGCAGGGCGAATAAATGGAAATAGCAGAGTGATTGCCAATTAAATGCTCGTTAAAATTTAATCTGAGCATTAAACCTAACAGAGATCTGCACTTAGGGTATCTGCCTGCTGGGGCTGGCTCAAGCATGTATGTCTTGAGCCCCACCAGGATCTGTCAGGGCTGGGCACACTCCCTTTGGGCAGTGCCTTTAGAGGTGCCACAAGAGTCCCTGGGTGCAGTGCTCACCTTGGCCAAGACAAGGTGCTGGGGACACCCCATGGCTGCCATGCATTCCACAGGTTGGAGCATCCCTGGCTGTCTTTCCTGCTTAGCAGCCTGTGATTCTTTCCCTTGGTACTTCCAGCATCTGGATGCCCTGGTTCTTGGTTTACCTAGGCACTTTGGGACCTTTTATCCCCCAGCTCTGGGTGGTGTCCTTGTTGTCTTGCTGCCCTGTACCTGGCCACAGAGGACCCAAGGGAAGGGGTCCTGTCCCCTGCTTGAATGGAGAAAGACTAGATGAGGAAAAGGGGTCCACAAACAACTGTAACAAGAGGAGCTGGGCATAGGAGAATCCTTTTAGGGATGGTGACAAAACTGGGCCTATCACAGACTGTTCTTGCCCATCTCCCCTAAAGAAGACCACTAGTGCCCTGAAACTAACACCCAAAGTATCATCTGCCTTGCCTTCAGCCCAGGAGACCAGGTACAAACCACAGCCCCATGGCACTGGTGAGGAGAAGTCCTCTGGGGACAGTGCAGAGAAGCTGACAGAGCTCTGGCACTGCATTGCCTGCTGAGTTCCTGAGCTCTTACCAGCCAGGAGAAAGGCTCTTCTCAATGCAAACTGCTTTGTGATAACCAAAATAGACCAGGATGGCAGTTTGGAGACTTGAGTTTACAGGGATATAAAAATAAAGGCAGTTTGAAAGCAACAAGTCTTCTTTTCCATGAACATTTTGGGCAGTGAAGTCTTGTCCCACAAACATCCACAAGATCTGTGAGCTGGAAGGGGTCACAGCCACAGAGCAGGCTGGGAATTGACATTTTTCACCAATTTCTGACTGTGAGGTAACACGTTTTTAAATTGCACTGTTCGCAGTGTGGTTCTTCTGCCATTAGATGTCTCTGTGTGCTACATGGAGCTCGGACAGAAGGTCACTCCTGGTAAACAAAGATCACCAAGCTAGAGCTGGAGCAATGCAGGATCCTGTTTTGGTTTTTGTTGGTTTGTGGGTTTTTGTTTGTTTGTTTGGTTTTTTGTTTTTGTTTGTTTGTTTGTTTGTTTGTTTGTTTCTTTGTAGCTTTTGTCCGGTTTCTTTAATGAACAGCTTTTCTGTAGGAGAGGCTGTGACTCCACAAGGATGAAGCTGGTGCACTTGATGAGTTTCAGTGATCATTCTGTATCCAAGCAGCTTTAATGCTTGGAAGGTTATCTCCTGGGCTGTTAGATGGAGCAGACAGCAAAAGGCTGGAGTCCATGGGGATGTTTGGGTTATAAACTGCAGAATGTGACTGCTCAGTAACAGATTGATGCGGTTCAGCACATCATGTGACACATTTGCACGTCCAGTACTTCCTCATCTCATCCTACCAACAGCCAGAAAGTGGGGAGATGCAAGAAAATATTATTTGTAAGCGATATCTATTTTTCCAAGTGCACCATTTGCAATGTGGTTTGGTGAGCTGCTTTGGCAAAGTTCTGCTTTTGCTGGAAGGGTCTCACCCCTCTGTATTTGCAACGTGCATTGGGCTTCTGAATGACAGACGAAGCCCATAGCTCTTCAACCTTTTTGCCGAAACAATCTGTGCTGCATCCGTCGCAGATACAGCCTCAGCCATAGCAGCGAGTACGATGCGTATTATGAGCCTCACGTACTGCCAATGCTCAAAGAAAGGGCCGTGCTCTAACAGCTCTCCAGGGGACTTTGGAAACAGCACACGCCTGTCTGGAGCTGTGCATGATTTTTTCCACATTTGTAATTGCAGCCTTTTTTTCCCCTTTCGGTGGTTATTAAAGTTGTTCGTTTCCTCAAAAATTACATCTGTTTAGATGTTAATTGAGTTAATTGTTACCATTCAGCAGCTGGAGCAGCAATTTAGCACCTGCTAATAAAGATGCTTGGTTTGAAGTTGTGTGAAAATGACCATATTATAGGATTGCTGTTGTATCAGAGTGCCAAAAGTGAGAGTGGTGAAGTTAAAGTGCAGTAATGGATAGAGGGATGGGCTGGAGGGTGGTTTCTTTGAGTACAGCATCAACTTGCAGAGTCAGAGATCAGTAACCAAGCTGCACAGTTCTGATACAGAGCCATCAACGCCATCAGGAAAGAAAAAACACAACAAAACAACACAGAAAATATGTATGGCAAACACAGAGTCAACAATAAATACTTTCTCTCTTTTAGAAGAATACAGCTTCTCTGTGACAGGCTAATTAGGTAAAATCAAAGGAAAGAAGAAATATAAAAAAGAAGGACTGATGGCACATATGACGAGATCTTCTACTAAGCGTTTTCACACCCAATTATGTGAAAATCTTTCTATAAAAAAAATGCAGGAGGTTCACAGGGAATGAAGAGGATGGTGCTTGAGCAGAGACTAGTTCTGGGATGAGCTTAATGATGACGATGGGAAGCAGGGTGGCTGTTTCACTTTGGACCTGCTATGCCAGGCTGCAGAAGGAAACCTGCCCTGAAAGAAGGATGAAGTGTGAAAGCCTGTGAGACCCCTGGGCTCAAGGACCATGCTCCCTGTCATGACCAGCCCGCATGTGCTAGTGGTGGTGTCCAGGGGAAGGGTGGCTCAGCATGTTAGAAATTACCCGTGAGGCTGTTTGGTCCATCAAGCCTTCTCTGTGATACCCCAGGGAATAGTGGTCAGTCACCCCAGGCAACAGAGTGTTCTGTGCTGAGATGCTCTGTCCCTGTTGAACCAGGGCCAGAGGAAGTCACAAAAATAATTTGAGGGTTGGAAGCCCTCTGCTGTGAGGACAGGCTGAGAGAGTTGTGGTTGTTCAGGCTGGAGAAGGGAAGGCTCCAGGGACACCTTATTGTGGCCTTTCAGTACTTCAACATGCTCATCCCAGCATGTTGTTCTTGCTCAATCATGTATGGTGGCCTGGGAGCCACCCACAACTTCTAAAGCACCTTTCCATCCCTCCATGATGAGACTTCTGGTGATGGCAGAAATAGAGTTAAAAGTGGGCAGGGAATGCCCTCTCATGCCAACCTGTTATTGCCTGGAAGGGGTTAATGAGGTGCCTCATTACCTACTCAGGCTGTAATCAAGTACCCAATTAAAAACTGCTGAAGAATTGCCTTAAAAAGAAAGGTTGGCTGCAGTGGGTGTTCTGAGAGTTTTTCATAGAGGGGGCTGGAGATCACCAAAGGTCCTAGGAGTGCTGTGGTGTCAGCAGGGGCTGCTAATTCTGCTGGAGGTACGCAAGCAAGATTTGTGCAAGAGGTAAAGAGTCCTGATGGTTTTTTTAGGCTGATGTTAGGGGAAATATGTTCCCTAGGAAAAATGGGATCATCAGGGGAGACAGGCTGATGGGCAGTCTTGCTGGAATGTTGGTGGGGAGAGGAGATAGTGGAGGGAGGGGGTGGGTTAATATGTACTCCTTGGGAAGCAGATCCTCAGCTGAGAGAATGCTCTTCTGGGAACTCTAAGACTTCCACTTGTGCACCGCAGCACCCTGCTTCCCGGTAAGGCTGCTGGGGAGACCTGCATGTGTCCCATATCTCCATCTAGAGATGCAGGCATTGTCACAATCTCTCTTGCAGCAGTACTGAATAGGCAGCAGATCAAACACATAAGCAGTCTACCATCTCTGTGCTGGCAGGCTGCAGCCTTTGATAACAACCCCCTGTTGTTACGTCTCTCTGCTCTGTCAGTGCTACTAAGCTGTCCTTGTGCTCTGTCCCACCCTCCTGATGCAGGTGTCACTGGCTCAATCAGCCAACACTGGGTAGTATGGGAAGCCAGCAAGCTCATGCTAGTGAGGGTTCCTGGGAGTACCTGAGTTTTCTGGTGGTTAAGTGTGTACCTCAGGCAACAGAATCTCCTACCTTCCTCCCACTACAGCAGGTCTTTCTGGTTCCCTGTGTCCCCCTTGCAGAGCTATGGGATACCACACAGTAGAGTCCCTGGTATCTGTATGCTGTCATAGTTCTTATAACGACACCTTCAGTGTCAAAAAATTCTTCCTTCTATCTAGTATAAATTTCCTTTTCTTTTTTTTTTTTTTTTTTTTTTTGTTCAAAATCATCACCTGCTGTCCTTTCTCAACGTGCCCTGATACAAAGTCTGTCCCCATCTTTTTGACAGGCTCCTTTAAGTACTAGAAGGCTGCAATAAGGTCTCCTAGAAGCCTTCTCTTTTTCAGGCTAAACAACAATGTCTCTCTCAGCCTGGCCTCACATCAGAGGGGTTCTAGCCCTCAGATCCTTGCTGTGCCCTCCTCTGGTTCTGCTCCACCAGGCCCCTGTCTCTCCTGTGCTGAGCACTCTGGAACTGGACCCAGCACTGCGGGGGTGGGGGGTAAGGTGGGTATGTCTTAGCAGAGCAAAGGGGCAGAATCACCTGGCTCAACCTGCTGCCCAAGCAGCTTTTGATATAACAGATGTATAGCATGTGGTGGTCCATGTATTTACTGGTGATCCAGACTCCAGATTGTTGTGCTATTGCCTGCTAACAGATGTGGCTGAAACTTGGCTCTCTTGAGACTTCTAGGAGAAGGTTGCAGGCTAAGGAGAGGAGAAATGCAAGCTCAGCCTTTGGACACCTTGGCACAGCCTCAGCAGCCAGATGTGCCTCTTTGGCATCAAAGAGGTGACTCTGCAGTGTGGTGCAACCAGGGACTTTGCATAGAGTGTACTAGGAGGACGGAGTTCTGGAGCTGGTGCTTGAATGATGTACTGGGACAGAGGGAGCCCAGAACTGGGGGTAAGGGTGGGAGAAGCAATGCATGTGATCTCCCCCTAGCCAGGGCAGGCTGGCGTGGGCATGATATGGGATGGCGGGCAGAGGAGAGAATGAAGTCAAAAGTGGGCAGAAGTCCCTCCTGCTGCTGCTTCTCCCGACTTCACTGTCTTCTGGTAGCTGCTGGTCTCTCCTTCTGGGTAGCCCTTCAGCTGCCTTTGGTGGTCACTTGTGGTTTGGGCTGTCAGAGGTACCATATTGCTTGCTGTGATCTGCAAGAAGGAACTTCTTGCCTTCCTCTAGAACTCTTAATATTAACCCTGCAGCTGCAGCAGTGAAAGGGGCTTCTGAATGCTCCCTGCTTTGCTTCCAGGAGGTGGACAGTGCTGGCTTGTGATGCCCATGTCTTTCCACTTGGCAGAAGGCATGGATTTCTGTCTCCAGGCTGGAAGAGCAATTGCTCCTCCAGTGCTCAGCATTGCTGCTCTATTTCTGCATGGCAGGGTGTTAGGACTTAGTGTGCTACCGTTAAAATGGAATTTAATACTCTCAAGTCCCCTGCATTCCAAAACCTGGTATGAAATCCCTGCTTATGTTTAAATAATTGTCATGTTTGAGTAAAGGATTGTAAGTCGGCAAAGGAAGCAGTGCTTTCTGCCTTTCCTGCAGGGAAGCACAAAAGGGAGTCCTTGGGAAATTCAGCTTGCTGAAGAGCAGAAAGGGCAACCCAGGGATGTTTCCAAGATCCAAATGTGAGCGAGAGCCAAGAAACAGCTGCTTGAAGAGGCAGGGGAAGCGATAACTAGTGAGAAATAACATCTAATTACTTCTCAGTCCTACCAATCTGGGAAAGAAGGTCTCTGTTTTGTTCTGATGTCTGGTGGCAAGGGACTATGTTCTAGTTGTGGATGATTATTCTTCATTGGGTGAAGCACCTGCCTGAGTAACAAGGATCAGAGTATTCCTGGTAAAGCGTTGGAGGGACTGATGTGGCAAATGGAAGGTTGTGCCTGAGCTGAAATAGCTGGTGGGGATCCTGGAGCTGTGGACCACACCAAAAAGGTCCCTTTTGCCCTATGTGTGCAGGATCCACTCCCTGGGTAGTCGTACCAGTAGGTATGACCCTGTCTTGGTTGGGTGTGAGTGGAGTGCAGGGAGTGTGTGAAGGAGGAAGGCTTATGAACTTCCCTTGCTTTTGATAGAGATTGAGCTGGCTGCTGCTGAGACAAAATGCCTTGATTCTCCCATTTGGCACCTGGAAGCAGTTGCCAAATTCTGCAGGGTTTTTCTCCCCACCACCAGCATCCTCCATCTGTCAGTCTACTCCTACCCTTCCCCTACAGCTACAACAGGGTATGATAGGTGCTGCCATGCAGGGCTGTTGCTCTATAACTGGGCACCTTTCTGGTGCCACTTCTGCTTTCACTTGTTTACTAAAGGGTAATTTGAGGCACACCAGGTAAACACCTTGATAATTATGGGCTGTAAGAAATGACTGCAGTCACACATGGTAGAGCCAAGAGGAGCTGCCACATGGCCTGCACCACAGGTAGGAAGAGAAGAGCATTCACTTGCAGTGAAATGGTATTTACTCTGTAATTACCTCAGTGTTACATGGTAATTGCTATGCAATTAACTGGTCAACAGGTACTGTCTAAACAAAGAGGGCTGAAGTGACATCTCTGTCCTGAGGCTTAAAATATGAGTGCGGTAAGGCGGGGGAGGGGAGTGCAGGGCAGGGGGTGGGAGGGCAAGGCAAGGTGAGGCAAGGCGAGTTGCGGCGAGGGAAGGCAAGGCAAGGGAAGGCGCAGCGCGGCAAGGTGCGGTGTGGTAAGG
>JANHGN010006633.1:0-50397 GCA_024605025.1 Megaceryle maxima | reverse complement strand
AAAAGAAAAGAAAAGAAAAGAAAAGAAAAGAAAAGAAAAGAAAAGAAAAGAAAAGAAAAGAAAAGAGAAAAAAGAAACAATCTGGAAAGATTTGTTACTGATTATCTGAGTAGTCTTTGCCCTGTGTGAGTATCACGCATAACAGACTTTAATGTAAGAATCAGGGTAGTTCCTCTGAAGGGGTCTGAGAGTTATCACATATTGGCCTTAGCAATTACTACTGGAAATTTTCTTCCCAGCTCAGTGCTTTCTTAAAATAAAAGGTGCTCACATAGGACATCATCATACTGCATTGCTCGTGAGTTCAGAGATGCTGAAGGTACTGCAGGAAGCAAGGCTTTCCTTCGCATGGTGGGGCTGGAAAGCAAGCAGAGCTTGGGTGGAGTTAGAACAGACAACAAGGCTGTTGGAGAAAAGATTAGACTGACCTGAAAAACAGGGTGCAAAACCTCTGAGATTTTACACTAACATTAGCCTTCAAAACACAAGAACTTAGACCAAGTGGAACATCAAAAAAGTACTAAGAGTATGTAGTCCCTACAGAGGCTTTAAAGGAATCTGGCCTCTTTTGGGTGGAGTTTTGTCCGAGTCACCCAGTTGCATTATTATACTAACATCAAGCCACATAATATTAAATTACAGGTTGCTGCAGTTCTTCAATATCTTTGATTGTTAAGGATCCTGACTGATGAAGCTTTTATTACAAAGTTATATAGAAAATACATCAATCTCCTTTGAAATGCAAAGTGCTAAGTTTGAAATGTGTTTCTGAAAACAACAAGCAAAACCTTTAATCTTCCTGATAAAAAAAATAAATAAATTCCTACCAAAGACTGTTTTCTCAAATGTCCTCATTCTTTTGGCACCTGATGCTAATTTTTAATTCATACACTTATACTTAACTGAAGACTGTTTTATGCAGAACAAAATGTCCAGGGCCTATTATACCACCAGAAGGAAAATGTAGAGGATAAAGAGAGTTCATAGTCCACAACTAAGCCTATATCTCATGTGCTTTTAAATGACTGACACCTTTTCATGCAGTAATAGTGACTGCAGTGAAAAGAGTCCTTTAGCAGTTCAATCTGTTCTCTCCAAAAGCATTAACTCTTGCATCTTTCAGAATGAGACCGGTTTTTTTCTTGAAATAGCAAAGATAGCAATAATTTCTGTAAATTCTTCAGTATTTCATGCACACACATTTTTTTCAGTTGCTTGAAATGGACTGTCAAGTGTCAGAAAGTATGCAAATGGAATGGATCATAAAATTGTTCTCATATTTCTAAGAACAAAACACTTTATTCCTGTTGCTAAGCAAATTATAGGAAAGAACAAGGTGGCTGCTGCAGAATCAATAAGAACATACTATTGTACTGTTCATAGGCACTTGATCATTACAAAAAATGAAAATAGCGGGGTTTTTTCCAGGATTACCCTATTGTTAAAATGGGGCATTTTGTAGGCAGAAAAAAAAAAGCTTTGTACAATTACTACATGTTAACTTCTCTTCCAACTGTGGAAACACTGTAAGTTTTTCTTGAGACATTTCTGATATCTCAAATTACAGAAATATCAAAATATTTTCAGTTGTTTTTCACTTCTGCACAATCAAGGTGGTAATAATCCATTTTCTGCTTCATTATTTTAAGATGGCAATGAACTTGCACAAGGAAATTTTGGAAAATGGGAAAAACCCCCACTGTTGACAATATAACATTAATATCTAATAAAAATAATAAAAAAATATTTGTAGCTAATTAAAAAAGCGGTAATAAGTGCCAAACTTTAAGACACCATTCCATCTACAAAATGTTTTAAAAGTAGAATAAAAGTAAAGCTGTAAATGTAACATAAACAATAATAATTTAATCTTGAAGGTAATATAAAGAAATTTTTTGTGTTTGCAAAAATAGTAACTGAATTCATAGAGCTTGAATAATGCAAACATTGAGGTGTGCCTCTAAAAAGAGATCATCTCACAGGAGGAAAATGGAAGGGACTTAATCATGCTAAGTCTCAAAAAGTTGACAACAGATTTTGTAAAGTATGTGACTGTTTATAAATTAGATTATAGTAATCTGAGTCACCACATTCAAGAAAAGTAAATTGCTTTTACATTAAATGATTCATTTATTGTGCCATCTAACTTGACCAAATGCTTGAATATAGACTGGTAGTGTGATTGACTGATATTTAATATACCATTGCAATTTCAAATGCAAAAGTAGAAAAAGTATATTTATGCTATAAAAAACCCAACCAGATTGTAGAATGATGCTACATACTGATAGTTCTTAGGCTGAAACCAAAAATAAACTTACTGTGCCTTTGAAAGGTTTTATGAAATTCCTAAGAAAAAGTGTAATGCAACATATTACAGTGGATAACTATCACCATTTAAAAAATGCATTGAAGGTTGTAACAAAGCTAATACAGTATGAAAAATTATATGTCTCTGCAATTACACTCAAAATAAGATATTATCCTTTTTTTTTTTTTTCTATGGTTGTTTTTGTGTCCACCCAAAAGACAGAGAGAACTGCCAGTGCCAGGATGCCAGGATTAAGCCAGCATTACAAGGCTTAATATATTCTAAAGAACAAGCTCTGTCTTATTCTCAGACATGTCTGTTCTCCTGCACCATGGAAAAAATAGTGTGAGACCTTCAGGATGGCTTAAAATAGAGAAAATTATGTCCCTGAAAAGACATTATATTAAACAAAAGCAATTATTTTCTGTTCATCTAAACTAACACTTTTTGTCTATTTTTGTGTAAGGCTACTTGAATTCAATATGTAACAGCTCTTATTAAGTACTGTTTAGATAGTTATAAAGAAAAACATGGTTAGGAGGGGTTTCAGTCCCTAATGCCATCTGACAAGGAGCAGTCTGCACACAATTAATACAAATTTGCATCTGAATTGCCAACTGAAAACAGTCTTCATTCCATGCTGAGGGATGAGACCACCATCAGTGGTGTCTTCTGTGAACTTCTCCATTCTGCCTCAAATGTTTCTGAAACTTGTCAAGCCTTGCTACCTTTTAAAAATGCTGTGCATCTTAAAAATCAATGTTTTTCCTCTGAAACAAATCATATTGAAACATTCTAGAAAACTACAGCATTTTTTGCGTGGCAGTGACAACTCTCTCTTCCATCCCTGGCTCAGTCTTTTCAATAGAAAATGGGTTTGCAAAGAAATAGTTTTCTTCAAGCGAAATCTGCAATTTCAGCCTTTAGTTGCTTACCGACAGTAGGTGGTCTTTATTGGTTAGAATACATTAGAATACAAACTGCATGTCTGGAGTTTTGAACAAAGTAAGTGTCTGTCTCTTGGATTTGGTACTTATGCTTTTTTTTTTTTAATGGAATTTATCAGACACAGAAATGTAGAGGGATGTGGCATCCTCCCGCACACAGGCAGATCCTTTGATCCATCAGGATTCAATCTTTGATTAAAAGGTTTGGGAATTTGCAGGTGTTCAATTAGTCACCAGAGGGAGCCCATATTATTTCATAAACACAATAACACTAAAAAGTAGAAGAGGAAAAGTAAGTTTTAGGGTGGCAGAGTGAGAGAATCGCTGTGTTTCACACAAACGCCCACAGTCCCCCCCCCACACTCTTTGCCATCAGACACCAATAGTTTGCTATACAATGCAGGGTGGATTTTTCAGCAACAAAAATATAAAGTAAATTTTGAGGAAGATGAGAACAAGCCTTCTTCTTTTTGGACTATAAATGATCTTTTTATTTGCTGATGTATTAAATGATGCTGGCAAGGAATCCAAGTTATTAATATACAATCATAAATTTCAGATGCTGGTACAGCAAAATCCCAATTATCACAGAGCCGCTTGGGTGACACTAAATATGTCTGGATAATCAAAGACAATAGAAAGGAACATGAGATTAGACAGCTTGCCTATTAATCTGTTGTAAGAGGATGTTGGGATAATGCAAGATTTTATAAAGGGGGTTTTCACTGGGATTTTTCTCATTGCAATACCCCCTATCATCTGGGAAACCTCACCTTCTGTGAATTGCAAGTAGGTTTTTGTTTCTTCCTGTACAAACTAGTATCTCTCATCCCCCAGCTTCTGATTTCTTCCCTCACCTTATCAACAAAAAATAATATTTTACTAAAAGTGGTATTCTTTTATAGTGTTCCATATCTCTCAGGACTCACTGATTCTATTTGGATATCTTCCTTAGTTATTTACCAGGGAAATCGCCTCAAATGTATCACATTTCACTTAGCAATATTTGCTGTTAGTATTCTCTGTGGAGAATTCTCTGTTTTGCCAATAAAGTGAAGGGGAAAAAGAAAGTTAATTTAGTAGATTTCTAAATCTCATTTATAGAATTGCAATGGAAAAGTAACTGTGCTTTGGAATTTACTGGAGGGTTTTACATTAAGACATTATCTGCTTCATATATTACAGTAGACATTCAAGTCAGCCTTTGAGCGAACTCTGTCATTATTATAGCCTGTATTAATTTTCCTATTTTCACATATTAGTTCTCCTCCAGACATCTACAAATGATCACAGTATTTCAGAAGTCTTTGGTTTTTAGGAGTGAATGATTGGTAGTGGAGCTGTCTTCGTCTTTAATAGAAGTTATAGTCCTCTCAGTGCCTTCACCCTTTAATTGCAAAGCAATTAAATTCCCCACTATTTGCAATATCTGTGTCCAGAATGAGTCACCTCATCATATTACTGTTTGGGTTTTTTTCTCTTGCTTTTGCTATGTGCTTAGGAAGATGTAGCTTAATATTTCTCTGTCCTCATGGAGCTGGAGTTTTCTTCCTTAATTAATATTTTTCTAAGCTTTACACCTTAGTTGGTCAGAGATCTCTTGCATCATTGCATGGGAAAAAAAAAAAGTCTTTTTCTTGCCACAATGATATAATTCTGGGATGTATCCAATGACACCACATGTGAAGGATAAAGTATGTCTGTGACTGATAAGCACAGATTTAAAGAAAAAATATTCCATCTCCCACAAGGCTGGTACAGGATATCCAGTATTTAATTTTAGATAGAATCTCAAGCATTTGAAGAAACATTATGAAGGAAATGATCTGAAATAGTTTGGGTGTGATATTTCACCCCAGCTACAGATGCCATCTCAATGACTATAAACTGGTTTGACCAAATTGGGCACAGTTATCATAATCTGCATGAAACCAAAACTGCATGGATTATTTGACAGAATGAATGGACAGATATTTTGTTTATAGTACTGATGATGTTTTTGCAACCTGATCAGCTTCTGCTGTGCTTTGATACCAGTTTTTTCTGATAGACCTGATGCCAGAGGTATCAGCAGGATACTTAAGTGACATCAATTAGGTTTCTTTCTGTGCTGTGCACTCCATGTTATTACATTAGATATGGGACACAAGGACACTGTAAGTAATACTCATGTTGTCCTTATGCAAGACAGAGTCTTTTCTTAGAGTTTGCTGTAAAGAAAACAGGCTTTTCTCAGAGTGAAATGAGTGGATTCAAATGTGAAAGTAACAAAGAAGGGAATCACGGGACATGTCAAATGTTAGGGGTTGGGCTGACCACTAAACTCTGACAGCCATTTGCTAACAGCAAGCTTACTTGGTTAGGACAGCATTGAGAAAGTAGATTGAAGGACAGTTCTGCATTCCTCCTCTTTCAGACTTTGGAAAGGTTTGACATTAACTATATCAAGCATAATATTTACAGCTTTAGTAGTTTGCATGTAATTTCTCTGGCTTCCTGATGCAGCACCAATTTTCCTTCACTTATTGTTCCCCAAACCCTCACAATGTACATTCTAACATGTTAGCTTGAAGAGTTTTTCTGATCAGTGTCCTGCCCAATTTCCTTTGCAATGAAATGCTGAATGAAGAATTATATGTATTTTCTGGCTTACTGGGGTTTGTGACCTACATGCGATATCTGATTTTTTATTCCACTTCTCTGCCACTATGATGCACATGCTTGTTATTGTTAAAAAAGTAAGTCCTGTACATGGACCTTCACTATTACCTCAGGCTTACATAATCTTTGTATTAAGGTGTTTGTTTGAAAGCTAAACATTCTTGACTACCAAGGCTATCATGTACATGATTTTTTTGTTGTCGCCTTTTTTCCTTAAATTTTATCATTTAATCTACACACTTCCTTGGGAGGGCAATGTTGACTCTAGAGTCACATAATTAATACGAGAGTTACACAAACTTATTAGAGACACATAATAGATCCCACGCTGATAACTACAGTAATGCTGAACAACAATCAGCTGTGTTGATAGAGTCACTATGTCATCAGGACCACTTGCAGTGTACAGTATTACTCGAAAAAAGTTATCAGCATCATTTATCACACACATATTCTAATATGGATGGTATTCTTATGAGTAATGTGATATCAATAACTACAATAATAATAATAATGGTTTTATAATGAGTGGTTGGTCTTACACAGTTTACAAATGATTCAGAAGATGTAAAATCACAGGCAATACGCAGAACTGCCAATTTACAATGCAAATATATTTAATAAGAAACAGCCCATCCCTGAAGTACTCTTGTCCCATTTTGAAAAGAGCTGTTTGGGAGGGCAGTCGAACAAAGTGACATGCCCATAGCAATATGGAACTTTAGTGGGAGAAGAAAAAATAAAATCTTCTTGTCTCTGCATTGGGCCATACAACCTTTTCTGAGAGATCTCTGCTTCTTGAAATGTTTGCTTTTCCTAGGCTTTTCTTACTTTACTTACATTTTTGAAAAACAAACAAGTAAAAAAAAAACCAAACCAAACCAAAACAAAACAAAAACAAACAAAAAACCAAACCAACCAACCAAACAAACAAACAAAACCACACAAAAAAACCAAACCAAAACAAAACAAAAAAAACCCCACACCCCAAAAACCATTGGTTTATCTGAAAACAGTCGCAAGCAATTTTAACGTCTCTTTTTGATACCTGTCCCAGTGTACCACCAAACTGTCCCTTCCTCCTTCTAATGCTAGGGGCATGAAGGAGGAAGAGAGTCATACAATTAATAGAATTTGTATATTAAAAAATCATCCAGACTTACACTCCACAACCTCATCAGTTAATGTAGTTTATGTATCTCCATTAGCATGCTTGCTCCCTCAGCAACCTTCTACCATATTTCCCTTGGTATCAAGTATATTGCTAACCTTTGCCAGGATACTACTGAATTAAGGTTATTAGCTGCCTTTGCTGTTTTAGCTAAAATTCTTTGGCTTTAGAGTCTCCTAATCAAATGCTTAAATGTTATTTCATTGCAGTCTTCTGTGATGATATTTGTTTCTTTTAAATACACTTCTTCTTTCCTGAGTAGTCAGCACATCTCCAATTCATGGCAATATCTACTCCAAAGAGTGCTAGTGGCCAAACTTTGCAACACTTCTGAGGGTTCCACAAAACCATAAATTGAATACAACAGAGTATATGAACTCCTGCAACTCCTGGCTATATGTATTATAATGAAGTGAGAGATGTGATGATTATCACATAATACAGATGCATTATGTACAAAATAGGCATCAAGAGGAAAGAACGTGCTTTGGTTTTATCACTCACTATTATGAGAATGAAAGGACCCAGGTATGTATAATTATAAACTGCAAATGTCATGCCTCCTTCCATTCCTTCCATCATCCAGAAAAATCAGCACATTAAGAAAGAAGTAATGCCCTGGGTCGTGCTTATTAGCTGCACAAAATCGGTGAACAAAGATCTCACAACAGCCATCCACAGTAATAAAGCTTTTTAAATTTTATTTCTTTCTTAACTTTTTAAATTTAACTCTCAGGAGTTAAATTCTGATTTTAATTCTCATGTGACTCAAGAAAAGGAGAAACATAATTAATCTAGTAAAGAATGAATATCCATCCAGTAGTGGTCAATAGCAGCTGCTGCAAAAGGAAATATGGTGTTTAAAAAATGAGTGGATGTAGCACTTGAGGCTCTGGTTTAATGGATAGATAGATAGATAGATAGATAGATAGATAGATAGATGTTAGGATGAAGGTTAGACTCGATGATCCTAGAGGTCCTTTCCAACCCTAATGATTCTATGATTTTATGATTCTATGAAATGCAAGAAATACAAAATAAAGTTTAAGGGACTGAATCCAGGAAAGCATCAGATTTCAGTTAAACCACCTCTAAGCTATACACCTCACAGGTTTTCAATCCCATTCTATTTCATTCCTTTCTACATCTGTAAAATCAAGAAGTAGTCATTTCCAGGGATGATGACCATTTAGAGTCATCACCAACTTTATCTGAAAAAAACCTCCAAACAGTGTATTCTGAGCTCACTCTCCACTCTTGAATACAATCTTTTACAAACAGGCTTTTTATTGTGTCCCTTTCTTATTCTACTTCCATCATTATTTCAGGTTTTTTTTCCAAAAGCAGGTGGAAATCCAATGTCTGCACAGCTATGATGATCATAATCTCCTAGTAAAGATGTGGTTCACTTGCCTACTCCTTTCCAGCTACTCACACTACCATGCTTTGTTTTCTCCTTCAGTTTCTTAATATTTTCTTTCATAATTTTGTCTTGTAACATATTTAAAGAACCTCTTATGTTTATCTTAATATTCTTCAGCAGTACTGCTTCATTATTCCCATTTGTACTTTCAATGTCCTCTTTATAGTACCTCTGTTTCTTCACATAAAATTCTAGCATAGCAATAGTGCAGTTTTTTTCTTTCCTATGATTTTTTTAAGCTCTGTTTTGCTTTCACTTTACTTAAAAGACTTATCACTCATCCACACTTCAAGTTTAATGCTTGGTTTTACATAATGGCATATTCTCCTTCTACACTTGCTCTACCGTCTCCCAAACCTTTAGATGATTTTGTCATTATTTTCTCTTTCTAATAAGTACTGCCTGTTTATATCACTTATTCCATGGATAATGGTATTGAATATGACTGTTTAAAAGTTTAGTTAACCTGACTTTCTAATCAAAATGCCATCCAACAAATGAAATATGAGACTGTATTCAATAATAAAAACATAATTTCTTAAATAGTCTCTAAGAGTCACTTCCTTTATCACAGTCTGTTAATTTGACATTACAGATGTCATCCACTTTTTGGTATCTCTTGAATGTAGTGTTTTTCCCCCTTTTATCCCTTGATCCTTAGGTGTAATTATTCATTTGCAGTAAATATAAATCCTCAGATGTTACTGTGATTTTAGATCTTTGAGAATGCCTTGCCACCTTGGATTGAAAGATGATGAATATTTTCTGTAATGTTACTCAATATTTAATAAATCAGACCAAAATTTCTCAGAATTCTCTAAGAGAGCTGCAGAAACTATGCTCCACTTACTTTTCTCTTTTTACTTCTCCTTGTTGCCCTAGAGAATGTAAGGAAAATTGAATGATGATTATGGTATAACAAATCTGAAAAAAAAAAAAACAAACAGGTATTTCTAACAGAAATATTAAAGATCTCATATCTCAACAAGCAAGAAGATGCAGTTCCAGTTTTGTAGTGTGGTGCTTTGCTTTTTTTTTTTTTTTTTTTTTTTTAGAGTAGAACTACCCTAATTATTACTTCAGTAAGAGTGATGTTGAGCTAATTTTTATTAGACAACAGAGTATATACGTTCCTGTGTGACATTATGCCCAGCAAGCGGAAGCTTTAGCTGGAATTTGAAGCTCACTGGGCAGCAGAGACATGATGCAATATGAAACAAGGTTTTCTTACTATGTAAATTCTGGATGTAACTTGCATAATTTAAGTGTCATGTAATTGTACCATTCTCTGTCTTTGAGTATGTAATGATTAGAATTCTTACATATATATTTCATGGTCCTCACACAACTACAGCTACCAATGAATCTGACAATGCTCAGATTCCCTGAATTCAGGCCCTAAAGAGTCTGAATTCTGTGCTCAGAAGATGAACATAAACAATTACAAGGTGCATTTTTGTCCTATTTTGACTGGAAAAATTATTTGCATATTTTGTAATACATTTTCATGCAAGCTCTTCTGTAACAACATACAAAATTATTTTTCCACACTTACAGCGTTTACAGCACTAATAAAGAAGAAAGTATATTTGATGAGAGAGCTTTGCAAAGAGTCACTGAGCAATCATCTCCAATTTGTGTTTTTGATGCTTTCCCACCGTGTTAGCAGAGGCCCTTGAACAGACTCTCAGAAGAAACACATTATTGTAGCTTCATTCAACTGAAACTATGACAATTCACAAAAGCTCCCTTCTGCATAGTAGAACTGACAGTGAAAGAAGAATGGCATCAAAATCAGAGCTCTAAGAACACTGGCAGAGAGGAAATAATACATCCATTAGAAGTTGGTGGCTTTTTTTTAAGAAACATCTGTTAAAACCTGCAAAACTTAGACTTTCATATGATGGGAAAAGCTGTTTAGCTCTGCTGAATTAAGATTAAATTTATTGTAGGACTTCTGTTATTTTAAACTATTTTTTAAGATTCAGGTCTAATTATGGATCCTTTGCTATGATGTATAATGTCAAGGTATTTCACAGCAGTATGACATCACAAGTGTATGATAATCATGTAACATTGCCTTGAGGCTAAAATGATGATAATTTTCCTTTTAGTAGTACAGTTAATTTGAACACTTAAAGGATGAGGAATTGTTCTTCATAAAGCTTTGTCAGGGAGAGGAGGACAAGGAAGATGAGCACTTGTCCTGACTACAGGATGCACTGTGTGTTGTGTGAGCAACTAATCTGGGATAATAAACACAACGGTAAGAGCAATGACAACAGAAAGCAGGAGGATGCAGATAGTACCATTTCACAAAGCTTTGCGTCCAAAGTCTTTATGATATTATATGCTAGTCCCTCTTAATGACAATTCTATGAAATGTGAAATACAACAAAACTCTCATAAATAGACCTTTTTCAACAACTACATTAAGAATGGCAAATGATATAAGTATATACATATTGTCTCAAAGATATTTAGTTCAATATGGCACACAGGTTCATTGTCCTGCCAATACTTTGCCTTTTGGTGCCAAATTACTGGTTTCAGCAGTAAAATACTGCCTTAGCACAAGAGGAGATGTTCTCTGTCTTTTCTAGACTTTCAACAGCTTGTGTTGTTGGGTTTTTTGAAAATGTTTCTTGCAAGTGTTCAAATTTAGCACCTGAAGAGTCTGATATCAGATTTGTTAATGTTGGATGAACCCTGTATAACTGCAGGATTCTGGGTTTGGCAACACAGACAATAAGAGGTAGTGCAGTCATACATACGAGGGACCAAACTGTTGTACTGGAATTAGCTCTTCTGTATCAGCACAGGTGGTAGGAAAAGGTCCCAGGCTTAGCTGTTTCGTTGCTAGCTGGCTGATAATTCCAGATTTACTTTCTTCCATATGCTATGCAGTGCACAAAACAGTACAGAGTGTACCTAGATTGTCTTGGTTACATGTCATCATGCATTCAGTGCAACAGCTTGCACCAGTACTGAGTAGCTAAACTTATTGTAGCTCGCTACTTAAGGGAGGGAGAAAAGAAAAACAAAGCCTTACAGCTCACTGTATTGTCAGGTGTAATGGTGCTTGAAAAAATATCTTGACTTCTAATTTTTTTTAGTATTACAGTCCGGGATTTTCATTTGTATCTTGCTTTGTAAATAGAATTATTATTATATAAGTGCAAGGTATTATTACTACTCATGCAGCAGCCTGTACACAGTGTGCTGGTTTCATTAAAATTCAGGCCTAGATGGCTGCTGAGTGTTGGAAAGTACATTACCAATATAACTGAATTGATTTTGTTGAATTCATCGAAGGTGAAAGCATTGGGCATAATTTGTCTAGATTTCAGAAAAAAAAAATGATACTTTACCACATAACACATTCATCTACAAAGCCAGACAGCATAATACAGAGTAAACAATGTCCTGAAAAACAGACACAAAGGTCAGTTAAAGGAAAACATGCAGAACAAATCTGACTACATGCAGGTTGCTACAAAATGCAGTATTAAAATCATTCCGAGTTTTGTCTTTTTAAGGACTATTCCAAACCTTATTTATCTAGGTATATCATGCGTAGTTTTCCCCACTTTACCAAAGATCGGGCACTGGATGTATGCACTGATCTTTCCAGGTTGGTTCTGAGAGTGTACTTCCTAGAAAATATGAAAGATACATTATTTTGACCCATTACATATATCCCTTGGGACTAACAGAATACAGTTTAGTCCATCTTGTCCTTACTTTGTAAAGAAAGAAGAGAATAGATGTAATAATTTTTTTTCAGAATCACATAGTAAACCTGTAGCTGTTGCTGAGGTGCAAACGTGACGGAGTAAATACCCAACAGGTAAGCACAAAACACATTTCTGCAAATGTTGGGATCAGCTGCCAGCAGAACTGCTGAAGCTACAGCTAACTGGTAGGAATATTTCTTGCCTAGTTTCATGACTATTGAGAGTAATTTGTGAACATACGAATGGTGTCTTATTAAGAAATATTGTTGCAGACAAAATGTATGTTAACTATAAAAAAAGGATAAAATCTTAAGAAGTAGGTAAGAAAGTGTTACTTCATATTTTTGGGTTGTGAACTGTGAAGAAAGATCAGCCATCCCTGACCTACATGGCTGATGAAAAACTAAGTGGGAGGATGAATTCTGATATAGAGATAAGCTGCTGAGAAAAGAAAGGAGTAGATTGAATAATGTGTCTGGGATTGTAACTAATTCAGAAATAGGTCATGGACTGGAGTGTAACCACAGACTAGAATATAAATAGTTTGAGCAGAACAACGGGAGTCTGGAGTGAAAGCAAAGTGACAGGATCAGTAATGGAAGAAAATGCAAATGAACTTCAAAGCAGGATAAATGGATGGATAAGAGGCAATTTCAGGGGTATTACAGATCTGTGGAAATATATTAATAAGAATTGCAGCATCAACACTGAGAAAATGCAATGCTTTTGGACAACATTTTACTGTGACCAGGAGTAAATTTTACGTCAGATTTTCATCCATCCATCCAGGATCTTATGGACACCTGAGTGCCTTATGGTTTGGGATTATATTAATTATTTGTTTCATCTCTATGTTTAATCTATATTTCATCTCCTTGTGACTTTCTTATTTTCCTAGTTTCTAAATGCTGCACTGTGGTGACACAGTGATTTTTGGTCTTGTTAGTTAGAACAATTTGAACTTGAGCTGATTCAGCTGAACGTTCTGAAGATGTGATCTTCATCATGATGTGGGGGTTAGGACTATGCTTATATAAATATACTTTTAGTCAGCCCAGCTACTTTTTTCCAATTTGTTTTTAGAAATTTCTAAACGACTTGTGATCACACTATAGAACATATCAGTAACTATAAAATTGTGTCAGATAAAGCTCTGACACACCTTGATGATATCAGGACTGAGGTCTGTAATTCAGCTGCTTGTATCTCCATTAATACACCAGACTATGAGGTGTTCTCATTCTATCAGAATAGTTACCTGGCAAATTTAGGAAACTGAGTCAGGAAAGGGCAAATTCATTTATTCTGTGTTATTCAGGCACTCTGTATTGGAGCTGGATCCAGAATGCCTGGCACTTGCAGCTCAGCCAAGTGTAGAACACTTTCTCTGAAAAAGTCCCGTGAAATCTTTCCTATGTCCTCCCACTAACATCAACCATCTCCCTTCATTATGCAGAAAGACTCAGTGAACTTTGTTATCAAATGTGTAGATCACGTAACACATTCAGAATTTAAATAAAGTTCAGAATAAAATTATAAACAGCACTAGTAAGTTATGTCTACTTGGTATCTGCTGTTCTCACCAAATTTTGGCTACCTTCCTATCTTCTAAAACCTCTAAAACGTTTGAGGTCTTCAGGAAGAAATAAGCTTCTGGACTTTCAGGTTTACATATGCCATGCATAGAAAATTACATTCTCTTGCATAAAGCCAATAGGACAATATCTTAAATTTCCCCACTTGAGTGCCAGCCCTCTCTTGTCCTCTACTTTTGTAAGATTTATGAAGAGCTTTCAAAGTTCACTCCAGTGAAGCAGTATGTCCATATTACATATGTGTTAATCACACACTGTGATACCTCTATACCAAAACAAAGCATCTCCCATTAGTCACAGGATGTGGGTAGAAAGGCAGATATACTTTCACTTTTGGGCTGCTTTAAAAGCACATTAAGCATAAAAATGGTGAGAAATGGTCTCCGGCGTCAGTTAGTTTACAGCATCACGATTGTTATTAGTCAAATTCCACAACACAAAGGAGGAAATAAAAGATCTCTTTTCTCCTTGGAGAGGTAGGAGACTGAAAATGCTATGAAATGTAATTAATAAAATGGAACCACATTTTCTTACTCCACATGATGTTTCAGCCTTTTTAGAAAAGCAGTTTTAACACATTGCGTGTATTTGTTGTCGAGTGAACACTGATGAATGAGTTTAAATGGCCACTAAGATAAGTTAAACTGCTTCATTTTGTGCTCACACATGCAGGCTCTTCTGACATCTTGCTGATGTGCAGCAGATGAGAGGAGCAGACAGGTAGGGAAGCCAGTATTTTCAGTGGCTCTAGACAGATGTCTCAGATCTTCCCTGACCAAACTCCTACCCACTTTAGGGAACACAGCTGAAAAAAGGATCAAGGGCAAAACAAGAAGAAAAACAATGACAATTTGATAAGATTTGGTCTCACTGTATAGAGAGAACTTTGTGTATACTCATAACCCATAGATCCAGCACATGAAATCTGGAGTGGATTTGCTCTTGTAAATGAGTTAACAAAATTAATACTAATTTTAAAAAGGACATATATATTGCCTCTTGAAGATTTCCTCTTGGCATGGGATATACTTCTAAGCCCTGAAGTAGCAAGCACATCTCCACTCATAAAAGTGGCAAGAAGCTTCACATAGTTTATTTAGACAGAAAAATTATATAATTGTAAAACTAACTTACATGGGCCCCAATGGCAACATTCCCTACCAAATAGTATTGCCCTTCTTAGAACTTTCTGGAGTGTTGGAAATTGTGGCTTTTCAGAAGAATAATCCCTTGGGAACATAACTGAAAATGGAGGTTTTTCACTGTGTGAACACTTGTCCTGAGGCTTTTTAGTGTTTATTTGAACAAGCATACAAATAGAATGAAGACATTACTAAAATAATATCTTAATTCTTGATCTCTACCTTCCTCATTTTCTAGGACTATATAGACACAGCACTACCCACCCTCCATATACATTAACACAAAGATTCATTTTGCAGTCAAGATGTGAGAATAACAAAAATATTTATGACTGATCAGACAGGTGTTCAAGAAATTTCACAAAAATTTACCCAAGAGATAATCAGGAGACTGAAGTCCAGTTCCTGAAAAATCACAGAAGCATTTCTGTAACCATCCTACCTTAATATTCCTATGTGCTTGTCTCAGTAGCAGGGATTTTTACCACGGAATTAGCATGATTTTAATTATTTTTTGCAGCCATATGCAAGCTCCCAATTAAAGGCTTTACCTCCTATCCATATGCTCTTAGTTTTTTTTACTACGTTGATTTTGCACGTTGCCAAGAGAGAGGAAGGTTAAAGTGTGCTCTGAGAAGAAGCAAGTGCAGTCAACTTTTCTGTTAGCCACGGGTGGGTTATCCAGCTGGCACTAACAAAACACAGCAAATACATGGAAGCCAGCTGAAATCTGGCAAAGCTTATTAGCTCAGATGTAGACATGGCCTTACTGGTTCCAGACCTAACTTGAATGTCTCTATACCATGCTCTCAGGAATGGGAGGGATTTGTTAACCCCATCTAATGCTGACCCTGAAAGACTTGTGCTGGCTTTTCACAGCTTTGCAAGATTTTTTTTTTTCCCTACTGAATATCCCAGCTTTTGATACTCTAAAGATTTATTACTGTTGCATTATGTGACTGAGCTATTTCTTGACCTGATCTGATGCTATGACTTACAGGACCCAAGAAGTGGGAGATTTATTCTTTGTGTTTTATTGCATGTTTGATGTTTTGGGAAGGGAGGACTTCCATTGCCCCACTCTGTAAGGACTTTCAGTTCATTTGCCTGGAGCCAACTCTTGTAATTTGATGTAGTTCCACTGAAGTCAGTGGAAAACAGGTTATACCAGAAAAGATTAAATAACAAATACTTCTTTCATATTTCTCTTGATCTTTTAACATCTTGTACAGTATTTCTACATTTGCTTTTCTAAGAACAAGTATTCCAAATATTTTCTTGGAACAAAAAATTATTAAAATAATGATTCCTATAAATATATATGAAATCACTTATACAATTTCATTTTGAATAAACTTTAACAAAGGAGAAAACAAATTACACTGAATTCAATTAATGTTACATAGTTTTTCTCCCTTACTTCTTTTAAAACTCAGACATCTGTTTTAATAAAATGTTCCTGTTAAACAAAATACTAAATATAGTATTTAATTAAGTATGGTATTGACTTACATAGACTGCTAGTTTTCGAAGGAAATAATCCATCCATAATTTTGGCATAATGTGCCTGTCCATACTGCTTTTTTAAAGCTGTGATACTAAATTAATACACTTCACCTGAGAGGAAAAATGAACAAACACTGAACCAATAAAGTAAAATAGACTTTTAAAACTCCTCATGTAATTATCAGTTTTAGCACAGAAAAGGAATATACTGAAGAATGCAGTTTGGCAGCTCTCCTTCAACACTAACAGTTAATAAAAAAAATGTTTTAAAAAAGTCAATGTAAATATAGAAGAGAGAATTTTCAGTTGAAAACACAGGATTTATTTGTTGTCTACAGAAGCCCAATCCATCAGTAGTGTAAGAGCTCAATTTACATATTATACATCACACTGGGGTGTAAAATATAAAGAAATAAGCAATTACTTCGTTATCCCCAAAGCAGGTAGATGAGAACATTGCAAGTAAAAGGGAATGAAAGGATGAGGCATTTGGTATTAACGTGGGAACATTCACCTTCCATTCTGTTGTGCTGTGTAAATAAACACAAAGATAGGCTCATTTTTTTGCTGCTGTCATTTCTCAAAGTTGTACGTTTTGTGCAAGCATAGAGCTGAGACAGAGGAAGGAATTTCTGACAGTTTGCTGCAAATGGAGACTAGTGACAAGCTCCCATTCAGCACAGCAATCGTGGATCTATGAAATAAGTATCTGAAGCACCACGGTTGTTAGGGAGGTATTGTCTGAACACGTTGGTATCGCATAAAACGCAAGTTCAAGCAGTCAATCTGGAGATACAACAATTGGAGGAGACAAAAAGCAGACAATTCTAGGATATCAACATATTAATGAGTACAGAAGTGATGTCTGCTACAGGCTGAACATACTGTAGGCAGAAGTAAGCATCAGTACAAAGAGTTTTGAACTTCTCTGAAAGAAGAGGGAATGCAAAACTGACCTGCAATGAAGATAAGTAACACACAACTGTAACAGCTACACATGAATATTCTCAAGCTGTTTTAAACAGCATTTAGACTGCCATTTATCAATGACTGGAGGTAATAGAAGTTGCAACTCACCCAAGGGCTTAATATCATATAGACAATCTGACTATAACAAAGACTCAGTACCAAAGGACCTGAAAGATGGATAAAAATTGAGTGCTTCTACCAGTATAACCAGAAGGTTAACTTTATAATGCTTAAGAGCATGCCCAATTGGAATTGTGTCAGAGAGAAGGGAGAGCAAGAAGAACTAAACCTCTGGGAATTCATGAACTGATTGCCCCTTGTAGTTGAGGGAAATCTATTTGCAGAAACAAATTGACCTTGCCAGCTAGATAGAGACACAGATGCTAAATGATGTAACCAGGCTCCAAATCTACTGAATCACATGTAGCTCTTGCAGCAGCAAAGAAAATGGTGGAAGCTATTTTTATTAGGGAAAGGACATTTTTGATGAAATAGAAGTGTCTCTATTAAACCCTCAAAAGAAATATAATGTAAATAAAGGATATATTAAAATGTCATTGCTTAGTCTTACTATATTTTTATAACTTTTCTTGAATGTTTGATGTTTTTGAAATGCTTTTGTATGTATATCTATTTTAATTTCTTATGGTAGCTTTGTTGGATTGACCCTGGATGAACACTGGGTGTCCACCAAAGGTACTCTATCACTCCCTCTCAGCTAGACAAGGGGTTTGCAGGGGGGGGTGAGCCGGGAGGAGGAGGAGAAAATATAACAAAAGGCTGGTGGGTCAAGATAAGGACAGGGAGAAATCACTCAGCAACTACTGTCATGGGCAAATCAGACTCTTGGGGGGGAAATTAATTGAATTTATTACCAATCAAATCAGAGTGGGATAAGGAGAAATAAAAGCTAAACCTTAAAACACCCTCCCCCACCCCTCCCTTCTTTCCAGGCTTAGCTTTTCTCCCAATTTGTCTACCTGCTCCCCTACAGAGATGCAAGCAGACAAGGAATGGGGGTTGCAGTCAGTTGATCACACATTATCTGTGCTGCTCCTTCCTCTTCAGGGGGAAGATTCCTCATACTCTTCCCCTGCTCCAGGATGGGGTCACTCCCATGGGAAACAGTTCTCCACAAACTTCTCCATGTGAGTCCCTTCCACAGGGTGCAGTCCTTCACAAACTGCTCCAGCCCAAGTCCTTTCCATGGGGTATGGTCCTTCAGGAACAAATTGCTCCAGTGGGGTCTCCCACATGGTCACATGTCCTGCCAGCAAACCTTCTCCAGCATAAGCTCCTCTTTCTCCACAGGCCCATAGGTCCTGCTATGAGCCTGCAAGGTCACAGCCTCCTTCAGGTGTATCCAACTGCTCTGGTGTGGAGATATCTGCTCCACTGTTAACCTCCATGGGCTGCAGGGGGTATAGCCTGCCTTACCATGGTCTTCACCACAGGCTGCAGGGGAATCTCTGCTCTGGCAGGTGAAGCACCTCCTCTTCCTCCTTCTTCAATGACCTTGGTGTCCGCAGCATTGTTTCTTTCACGTATTCTCACTCCTCTCTCCCACAGCAACTTTTTCCCCTTCTTGAATATGTTATCCCAAAGGTTCTACCACCATCACTGATGAGCTCAGGCTCAGCCAGTAGTGTGTCCATCTTAGAGTCAGCTGGCACAGGCTCTGTTGGACACAGGGGGAGGTTCTAGCAACTTCTTACAGAGGCCACCCCTGTAGTCCCTTGTACAGTGCCTACAGAACAATCACAGCTGTTGATCCTTACAAGTAAAAAAGTAGCATGAAAACCAGAAACAACCCCATCTGCAGAAGACAAGAATCATCTGCTCTGCTGACACTTGAACTAACTAGTTTGAATGACAGTAACGTTATAGGTCAGGTCCAAGTGCAGGCCAAGGTAAAACAATCCTCTTCGTGTATATCAAGTTTCTTTAGTGGGTTTGGAAATCAAAACTGATTTGCCTACAGCTCAAGCTAGGCTGATATCTGTACCCAAGCTAGCTAATACACAAGGAGTTTGCACTGACAGTGTTGCTGTGACTTCCAGGCAATGACATTTGGTTTGTGTCTTCAGGTATAAGGTATTATCATGTTTCTTAATGGTATTAATAACTTGGAATTTTAATTAATTCTTTTAATCAATATTTTAAAGCAAACACTAATGCAATTTGTAAACCTTAAGTCTTAATCAGTGGAAGTTGATGCAAGTGGACTTATTTGTCACTTTCTATGGATACAACAGACAATCAACACAAGAAAACAGTCAAACAATACTTATTAATGATGAACAATTAAACCAGGACAGGCACTATTTAACTACTGCTGCATATCTTTGAGGGCTTTGTTGAAGAGAAAAGTGTTCAGGTCCATTTAAAAGATTATTATGTGTAGGCAAATATTGGTACAACCTCCGATAAGCTTCTACTGAATTCTTTAGATACAGTAAAATCAAAAATGACCAAATCTCAGGCAGACTTCACTTTATCTGGTAGGCTAATTAAATAGATGCATCCCCCATTCTTCTTACAACTCATTACTTCAAATATTTTAATATTGCATTTCTAAAAGGAAAATAGTAAATTATA
Organism: Megaceryle maxima; assembly: GCA_024605025.1. Classification (NCBI taxonomy): domain Eukaryota; kingdom Metazoa; phylum Chordata; class Aves; order Coraciiformes; family Cerylidae; genus Megaceryle; species Megaceryle maxima. The sequence continues at coordinate 30,337 of JANHGN010006633.1, read as the reverse complement.
AAAGCATGTCAATAATATTATGAGTTATATTTATAAGCCTCCTTTTTGCCAAGTGACTCAGGGAACTATACAGACAATTAAAGTCAAATTATAATCAAACCAATTGTTATGAATGCATGTTATTAGCTAATTAGAAGAAAACTAAATGCCAAAATCAGACTAAAAATAGAGAAATGTGGCATTATTAAAAGCAAACAGTAGAGCAAAACAATGAGTTGTTTTAGTGTTGTTTCAGGGAGTTTAGAGATATGTTGAATAATTTTTGTGATTTGTTTAACTTGTATTTTGTTGGGTTTCTTACCTTAAAAGACACGAGGCAGGATTGTCAGACATCTCAAAATCTCATGAAATATTTATATCCATGTATGGAATACAGAATGTTGACCCTAAGCAGCTGGCCTTTCTACAGCATGCCAAAGAATAGCTTGAAAATCCCTCCTTTTACCTAGGGAAAATCTTAAAGTTGTCAGCAAGGACACATTCCCTTCCAGTTTGTGTGTGAAAATCAGGGCCATCAACATTTACCTCTGTCTCTTCAAGACTGACAACCTGAAATTTCCTCCTCCACCCTTTTTCCAAAAAAATGGAGTCAGACTTCTTTGCTGAAATGTACGGACTTTGCAAATATTGAAATTTTTGCTATAAAGCACTTTAGTGTGCTTTCTGGTGACTTCTCTTCTGAGAAAAGATTGATCTACATTTGGACCTTTTCCAGAAAAAGGTGAGAATCCAACCAAAGCTTCTATTCATTTTTACAGATGGCCATACTGTTCGAGTTATGTTATTTGAAAAGAAAATGTCTAGCATTTCATATTGGGAAGAGCTTCACATTTCTGATTTGTGTTAGATAGGCTCTGAGCAGGTTTATTGAAGTCAGGCCTCAGGGATTTAGGCAAGGTGGGATATGCATTTCAGCTAAGTTTAGACATTGACAGCAGCAATGTCTGACTCAAAGCTGTCACCTGGGATCTTTCCATTGTCAGGGGGAAGAAATAAGAACTGTGAGTTCCTTGCATTTCCTTGCATCTACTTCAGTTTCAAGCACTTAATTCTCTTCACTGAAAAAAAAAAAATAACCTACTTCTGTTCCGTTCTGAAATGGATCCCCTATTTATAAGGTGCTTTACCAGGCCAAATAAAACCTAATTCATTGATGGAATACATGGTCACTTGTAGGGTCTTAAACAATTAATATCAAAAATGGATGAAAGCAACATCAGCTGGTTATCTACTGTGTCTTTACTTAAACCCATTTAACTAATCATTTACCATTTCTGACCAACATTTATCTATCCTGGCCTTAAACATTTATACTGATGGAAATTATGTAATTGTTTCATGTGATCTATTAACCATTTAATGATTCTTACCATGAGCCACTAGAATAGTTTTCCACCAGTTCAGCTTGAATATTCACAGATGGAATTTAAGCCCATTGTATTTTAACTTATCTATGGAGAACAGCTTATTTCTGGTCTGCAGCAACCCTTCTGCATATTTTAATGCTGCATCCATGTCTTCACTTGATCTTGTTTGTCAATTTATAACTGGAGATTTTCTTGTTAACAATCACAATCCAAAATATTTTGACTTTGTTAAAAACATGGAAAAGAGGGAAAAGATATTATAAATGCTCTAACTGCCTTTAAAAACTGAGGCTTCTCAAACTTTTGTCTGCTTTTCTTTTTCCCTTCAGCTGAACAGTTTTTATTAATAGCAGTTTGACAGTTTTCAAACACTTAACTTGTTCTGACTTGAAAGAACAGTCAATTTAGATGGTCTGTAAAACAGGTTTTCATAGCAAAAGCTGACCCCAACTGACCTAATGGATATTCCCTACCATATTACATCATGATCAGTAGTAAAAGCTGAGGGAAGTAGAAGAGATGGGAAGACACAGAATGATGGCATCTTCCCAAGTAACATTTATGTGTGATGAAGCTCTGCTTTCCTGGACCAGGAAACTAAACATTTGCCTGCCGAGGGGAGTTAGTCAAAGAATTCCTTATTTTGCTTTGCTTGTACATGCATCTTTTGCTTTATCTATTAAACTGTCTTTATCTCAACCAACAACTTTTTACACTTTTACCCTCTTGATTCTCTCTCCCCCATCCCACTGGGGGAGAGTGAGTGAGCAGTGTGTGGGGCTGAGCTGCCTACTGGGGTTACCTCCCAACACAAGCATACAGTAAATACTGAGAGGTGATAGTATCATTGCACTGTCATCAGTGATGTACCTTTGATTCCATGACCAGGCACGATGCCATTTCAAATTAATCCTTGCTAGGAATCATGAAGTTTCTCCATCATTTTTTATGGTTAATCACCGTTAATGTAAATCTGTTTCTAGAGTATAATTTCTTCCATCTGATTTATCCTAGGGTTCAAAAGAACGTATGAAGACATGAAGATAAGAGGGAGGAAATATGACAGCTCCCTTTCAAATGCAACTTATTTCAGGTAAACAACTAGTGCTTTCACCATTTCATTGTTAAACATATACTTCACTTTAACAAGCGATCAGGCCTGAAGAGGGAGAAGTTACTAAAGGCAGATGAGACAAAAAGAAAATATTTCAATAGCAGTTCTTTCTCTTTTCCATTTTTTCCCCCCTTTCTTCCTGGGTGAAACCGATTTCATTTTCTGAGCCTGAAATTACACTGTAATCTCAAAGCCATTTCTGACTTTTGTGCTGGAACACAGAGACTGCTGGATACACCTGTTCTAATTTTTTCAACCTTCTGTAAAACAGAAGGCTTGCAGAAGTACTATTTTGACAAAGACTAAAAAGAAAATCAAGAGACACAGTCAGTATACAAGTGCTTGAAAATCTTGTGTATGCTGTATGAAAATTATATTACAGCATAGTCATCTGACTGGAAAGAAAACATAAGTAGTGTCTCTGTGTTAAGCTTCCCTTCAAAATAAGAAGTCAAACTAACTGCAATGAAGCCCTGAAGCATACAGGATCTGGGTCCAAATTTGGGGGGGAATGAAAAACATCTTTACAAACAAGATATGAACAAGAAGGCATGAAGCCCTTGGTCCCAGGAAAAGCATTTGAGGTGCCTGTCATAGGCTGAGCCAATGAAATGTCTACTGTATGTCATACAGATTCAAAATAATGTATAGGTCAAAATGAAAAACAAATCAAAGGTCTCCATTTAGTTGACCATTAAGAACCCTACAGTAAAATGCCAATGGTGAGCTTCACGGTAAAGTCAATATTAGGGAGAAGCATATGCTTGGACTTAGTACTGGAAAAAAGCACAATCTCACAGTTCTTCTTTTGTGTAGTTCATGCTTTTTTTTTTTTTTTTTTTTTTTTTTTTTTTTTTTGGTTGATCCTCAATAGTGAGGACAATCTAGGTTATTTGTCCCTTTGTTATGAACAGGAATAATTATGGCTGTGCCTGCCCTTACCAATAGGTAAGGACCTATTGGCCTGAGACAGAGCCCGAGTCTAACAGTCATTCACACTGGCATAAGGTGAAAGAAGATGTTTGGAGGACTACCTCTTCTATTGTGTGTCTGGACTTCACTTGATAAACTGTGATACAAGTCTGGACAGCAATTCTTAACATCTTTCCATAATACAGATGTAACTGGCAGTTATGCCTCTGTCCAGGCTCATATAGTTGCCATTCACCAAGCCGATCTACAGATTCTGCCCTAGGAATATCAAAGTCTGCACTATGAATGATTGGTATTATAAAGGAAGATTTTTTTTTTTAATATTAGATAAATTTCCTATAATGAGGCATAATTTACAGCATAAGGTTTGCATTTTCTGAATGAATTCACTGAATCCAATCATGTGAGAAAGACTGCAGAATTGGGTTTGTTCCTTTGAAACTCAATAGAAAATTATAGACTATCAGAGCCTCCTTAAAGACTTCCAATAGAGAATGATATCCTTATTTTAACAATTTATAGGGTGTTTAAAAAAAATTTAGAAAGACTCTCATTTTCTATTAAATTCTATAGGGGTTTTAGAGTAATTTCTATGGAACTTGGTATTTCTATTTTTATAATTTATGTACATTTCTGTAAAGGTTTCTTATTTTATTCTTACTAAATCCATCAGGATTTTTAGAAGGATCTGTAGCTTCCTATTTTCAATGCATTTAATTTTGGAAGAGTTGGGCTTTTTGTTTGTTTGTTTTAAAAACAGACACAAAAAATATGCTATCAGAAAATTAAAAATGATCAGTAAAGAGTTAAAATAATTCACTCCCACACTGCTGGCAAGGACCTTCTGATTCAGCTGTTGGTAGACTTGCAGCAACACTGTATATACAGAAATTAGTAGTATAACTTATAAGAAGAAAAAAGAAAAGGTCTCCATTATACTTGATACACCTGGGACAGCACAAGGTAAGATGTGCATAGTACATTGAGCATCATGCCTCATATCTTAGATGAATGGCCAAAGCCTCTGGAAAGCATATGGCTTAAGCAAATGAAGAGAGTCTGGGGCTGTTTACTAATGAGGAAAAACCAAGCAAACAAACCCAAATGTATTAGTCCATCACTAAGTAAAGGGCACTGTGTGACAGCAACAAAATAAACAGATAAATCAGTAAAATCCAGTAATGCTGCCAAATATATCATAGGATCAGTGACAATTAACTGTAGCCTACTTTGACTCATAAATAGCATCACATCCTTCCAGACTCAAAAAGACTTTGTAAAACGTTCTATGCAACCATGTTAGTTTAAATCACCTGATTTAGCTAACAATAGATAACATTAGAAACCTGGTCTAGTGGAAGGTGTCCCTGCCCATGGCAGGGGGCTTGGAATTAGATCATCTTTAAGGGCCCTTCCAACCCAATCCAATCTATGATTCTATGATTTTATATGAGAGGCAAAAATATTTTAGCAGAAAGATCAAGGGTTGTTAAGGTTTGCTGCTTTCTCATACTTCTAAAATATTATTTATTTGTTTGTTTGTTTGTTTCATTTATTTTAAAATCTCATAAATGACTAAGTCCAGTAAGACTCCCCACCAAGTTCTAACTCCGATATTCATGGCAAGGAACATGAAAGTATTATGTTTCAGGAATAATGGTTTCATACTAATATAAAAAGTAAATTGGGAGCCAAATCAAGCTCTGATGCCCCAAGGTAGTCAAATAGCTATGTTTGACATCATATTAGGTTATCTTCTGTCTTCAGGGCAGCATATGGGTTTATGCAAGATAAATACATTTCTTAAAAATTCTTCTGGTTAATAAACCACATGATTTTCTTGGATCAAGTGTCATAAGCAAATTTAATTCTTCCGAATATACCTTATTCAAAGCGGAGTTTTCCAATCCAGGCAGAGTTGAGAAAATCAGTAAAAATATTATGCCTCCATGTTGTGCTTAGTGCAGCTTTTTACTTTAGACATGACTGATAGCATATTGTGTATGTCCTATTAATACTTTATTCTAGTATATGCACCCAAATGTTTGCAGGGAAAAAAAAAAAAGTTACTATGCATAAGCCTGGAAATACATCTTTATCATCTGAGGTGCTTACTGGTTTACCTTCAGCTACCAGCTTTGAATTGTGTAATAACAAGGTGAGAAAAGGGTTCAGTTTTGTTTTCATTGAAGCACAGATATTTCTGTCAATTTGGAACACAGTGGTCTTACTGGCTTATCCCCTTCATCATGATATTTTTCACATAGATTCTTTCCGATATGCAAGATTATAGCTATCCTTCTACAGCACTCAAGTTGTTTCCTGAGATATGGAGTAGCAGAGTTAGAAAGATTTTTGGTTTGATTTTTCCAAAAACTGAAAAAAATGTCCAATCAGAAATTATATCATTGATTTCTGAACTGCTATCTTGCTAGACATAGCTCTATGGAACAGTAATAAGGTCAGATTTCTTGGCAAGGCATCATTTCCCAACTGACACAAACATGGTCAATACATTCTGGAAGGAAAGAAGAGTGCTTAAGAATAATGAATAGATGGATACTTCCAGAATGCAGATCTATTTCTAAATAACCATGCTAAGTCTGTCATATAATATACCCTTCACAGTCCTAAGTGGACTCTCATAATTTTAATTGATTTAGCGAGATGTCAGAAAGATGTGGACTTTTCTCTAGTAAACCTTTTGTAAACATAAGCAGTGGAAAATGAAATCGCAAGTCATGCTTAACCTGAGAGTCACAGAGTCCCTACCTTACATTAAAATTACTATAATGGCAATACAGCCCATTAAAAAGAGAGAAATAAAAATGAAAGAAACAAATTAAAAGCACATAAAATTTATTCTTTCCTTACAGAAGAAAAAAAAAAAAAAAGAAAAAGTCATGGGTGAATTTTTATGAGGGAGTCAGTTAAAAAGAAAATTAACCAGAATTACTCATGCATGGAGATGCTGACACAGAAAACAGGAAAGTTAGGAAACAGACAATTGACCTTGAACAGAAGTTTAACACCAGATTTAGAAATAACTTTTGGTTATGAATTATGTCTTTTTATCTAGAGTCTGAGATTTCCAGTAGCAATTCAGTTCAAAAAGCAGAAACTAATGTTCTGATTTCTAATAGCTTAGGAATTAGTGCCAGGTCTCAATACATGACTGCTATGTTTTTCAAAGATTTGGGAGCCTAAGTTAGCAATCTCCCTCTTTTGTGTTTCACCCAGATCCTACCTAGCTTGTGAGACCTAGCAGGAGAACAACATAAGGGTTTAGGACTGCATCTTTATGTAAAGCCTTTCTGGGAAAAGAAGCTCACTGTTGCTTTTAGCTATTGTTCTACCGCTTTAGAACTCTAGAGAGAGATAATTACTTGGACACTGCTGAATTACTCAGAATCCATACATTGCTGAGCGAAAACCGACTTGACTATTTCCTTTTGCAAAGCTTAGTGAGAATAATTATCTAATTTACAGACACTGCAGAAAATGACTATAATAAATGATGGTCCCTGTTCAGAACAGAGTGCATCATGCAGCTAGACTAAAATACAGTTAATTGTACAGAATGAGGGGGGTGTAGGGGGACAGAAATAGGATGCAATTTACAAAAGAGAAAACATGCTTTAGAGAGGCATCTCTAAATATAGAGTGATGATAGACAAGAAAACTAAACCCACATATTTGAACATCTTTGTGGCTTGAAATCCATGTCCAAGCTATACAGCTGGTGCTAATCTCCAACAGGAAACGTCATTTGTAAACTTTTAGTTCCATCTGATTTTAAGGGCCAACTCACCACAACTGAATTATAATCAAGTATGTAATATTTATTTCACTTTCTTTTATTAAGATTACTATTTCAGAATAATAAAGGGTAGAAAAATAGGGGAGAATACAGAAGCAGTCAAACATCAACAACGTACCTACAGAAAATGGATGGCATAGAATATAAACATTTGATCTCCAGAAGACTTCCACACACTATACCATCTATCTAAAAAAATATGTGATCAATTGTCTAAAGTTGTGAATTGTTTCAATGTCAATGTCAGGCTTCCTAAGTGAAGATTTTCTCTTCATTCTGGTCATGAGAATAATAACCTAGCATAAATTCACAACATTGAAAGCTTCAATCTGCTGTCAGCAGAAAATTAAGATTCTCATAGTAACTATACAAGGATCTTAAATACAAAATAAACATCTGCTTCAGTCACCCTAGATAATACATCACATTTTCATTAAGGCCACAACAGAAACACCACTGTCCTGGATAATGAGATAAAAATTATCTGGAGTGATCAGAGATAAAGGTCAGCTAATGAAGCAAGAAAGCAAAGGTTTTAGCCACAGCTAAATACAACTTTCAGTGAATCTGATGACTGTTCATAAGATCAGCAATTTTTTAATACTAAACCAGGAGAACCAAATGACCAACTCAGTGGAGTATCAACTTTGGAAAGGAAGGAAATACAACATGGAAGGAAATTTCACATCCAATATTCACACAACTTTTTAATGTGGCTTCAGAGCCTAAGAGCACTAGAACAACTACAGTCTGCACACTTCATAACTATATCTGAATGAAGCTTGAAAGACAAAATCTAAGTACACTGAATTTTCTAAGCACAAATACCCTCATATTACTTGACATAACTAATTTATCTCCATTTAAGTATATTTCCTATGAATTAAGATTGGTAAGAAACAAAATTAGGGAGGAAAACAGAAGAGAAGAATTGATTTTCAAGGAAGCATTCCAAGCATTCATGGTTCTTAAAATAATTTTAAAAAGGATGTTCCAGCTTATTCCATACTCCTTACTGAAGTATCATCAAACAATGCAATCAGATTCTTTGCCTGTCCTCCTGTGAGTCAGACCTTATCTGAACTGTGCAGCTGCCCATCAATTGATAAAGGTTTGAACAGAAATCTTCCAAACAAGTGTCTGGAATATAGAAGCAGATTAATGTTACTACTAACATAGGCTGTACTGTGTTGGCATGTAGAATAACCAGATGCAAGGACATATTTTGTATGTCATAGATAGTCATCATAAAACTGTATATCTACTTGGGAAAAATACACAGAGAGAGATGAACTTCACAGTTCCCAGTGGTCAAAACAGTAAAGCTACGAAGCTCCCAAAAGGCCAGAGCAAAACAGATGAATGCATCCTGATTGCACCAAATGAGAAGCCTGGACATATCTTGAAATTACAACTATGTTGTTGCCAGACATCCTGTGCTAGAAGTAGAACAGAACAAATATGATGAAGATTTTGTGCTGAGAAGAGACCAGGGCAACAGAAAAGTTACAAGAAGGGAAATTCTAATTGGACACAGCGGACAGAAGTCTTTGCTGTGATAGTGATTAAGGATTAAATTATCCTGTGTAATCTCTGACCTTGAAGATATTTAGGATTTGGCTGGATGAGGCAATTTTATATAACTTCGTCAGCCCGTCTCTGAAAATGTAGTCTCAGGAAGGCTCTTTCACTTAATTTTTCCTATTCCATGCTCCCCAGATTAGGATAGACATGTTGACCCCAAAACACAGACTCCCTGCACAAAAAGCAAACTCTTTCAAAATAGATTGATTTTCTGATACAGGGAATATTTTTTTAAGAGAATATCACCCTGAAACTATTTCCATAAAGTGTCTATTTCACTCCATTAACTATAGAAGTTACTAGCTTACTTGCAGACATCTCATTCTGGATGTCTAAAATCAGATGAAATAAATCCCACTCCCTGTACATCAATGAACTCAGCACTTATTTCTGCAAATTGCCACTTGCAAAGTATCATACTATACTCTTTCATCTGATCAGTATTTTTCAAGTGCTTTTCTCTTCAATTCTGTCATAAAAATGAGAGGAAAACAGCAGTTTGCTTTAATGACCAACATAACATTATACTGTTTTGAATCCAAATGCATGTCTTTCATTTAATCATCATCCATACATATATTTTTTTCTTACTTTATCTAAAACAGTTGGGGAATTGTTAGGTTTTACTCTAAGTCCTTCTGAACCACATTTCATAAGACTAACATTAATTCTGGGGCTTTTATTTAGATTAAGCAAGGATATTCTAATAAAACCTCTAAGGATGTGGCATACCTGTCCTCATTTGGGCAGCATTTAATTATTAAATTATGTATCATTTATATATCTATATAATTATATATAGCAAACCCATCAGGGCCCCCAGGTCCTTCAGTTTTGCTCCTAAAGTTCTGTGGTTTCTCTTTATTTGATCCAGGCCTCCCTTGGTACCGGTGCTAATGCAGATGGTACTGGAGCAGAAGGACAAAGTGCAGTACTGGTGCAAGGGTTGGACAAGCCTCATCAGTCTCTCTGTGGCTTGCCAGATTGCCCCTGGCGAGCAACAAGCCTTCTGTGACAGCATGTTCCTTCAGGGACGGTATAGCACAAGTAGCACACCATAATGCCAGCAGAAGGGATAGCGGGGAGAGAGGAATTTACATTTGCATGAATAGATAGAATATAAAATACATATATATGTATGGTGTATAAAATATATATATGTGTTTGGTGGGATCCCATTCTCAGTTTGCACATAGCTAATGAAAAATATTGTCAGCTGTGGGATGTAAGGACTATACAGCAGCGTTATCAGAAAGCTGAGGTACCGAGTAACGAACTGCATACAATCTGCTAACAAACTAGAATAGGAAAAGAAAAAGAAAGAAAAGTAAAATAAGCAGCTGTCCAGCTTGCAATGGAATTCATCTATAAAATTCTATTTCCTGGAAGTAAAAAGTTTTCAGATTCTTTTTCTCTCCAGTATTCAATATGATTCCAGAACATTCATAACCTTAGGGGAGAAGACATAGCAAGTCAAGGGGTAATCAATTGCCCAAGATAGTGCTACACTAGTAAAAGGGGGGAAAAAAAAGTTATAATTAGGAAGTGGGGCATTTTGGTTCCTGAGAAGAACAGTAATTGAATAGATGCTATGAAATAGAGTGTAATGTTACCTGACTGAGTTCTTAGACAGACTTATCCTGCACAGCTACAGTGTTTCCAAAATTTTCTAGAAAAATAAAGTTATATATCAGTTATAGTGAATCTGCAAGGCCAAAAATGGAATATATACTATCACAGAGTAACACTGGAAACAAGGACTGGCTAGAGAGCAGCCCTGCAGAAAGAGATCCAGGGGTACTCATTGGCAGCAGGCTCAGTATGAGTCAGCAGCATGCTGGGGTACATAAAACACAGAATGACCAACCCATCAAAAGAGGTGATCGTCCTGTTGTATTCAACACTGGTGCAGCCTCACCTCAAGCACTGTGTTGCAGTTTTGGGTCCCACAATTTAAGAAGGATGTGAAGGTCCTTAAATGTGTCCGGAAGAGGGCAACAAAGCCAGTGAAAGGGCTGAAGGGAATGCCCAATGAGGACTTTGAGCTTGCCTAGTTTGAAGAAAAGAAGGCTGAAGTAATCTCATTACTCTCTACAGCTTCATGAGGAGAGGAAGTGAATAGGGAGGTGCTGAGCTCTTTTCCCTGATATCCAGTGATAGGACGTGGTAATGGTTCAAATCTGCACCAGGAGAGGTTCAGACTGGATATTAGGAAGTATTTCTTTACCAAGAGGGTGGTCAAACACTGGACCAAGCTTCCTAGAGAGGCAGTTGGTGCCCCAAACCTGTCAGTGTTTAAGAGGCATTTGGACAATGCTCTTAATAACATGCTTTAACTTTTGGTCAACCCTGAAGTGGTCAGGCAGTTTGACTAGATCATCACTGTAGGTCCATTCTATCTGAAATAATCTATTCTATTCTGTTAGATCCTAGGACTGCCAGGACTTCAAAGTACTTCTAAACTGACTAGAAACTTTCTTCTTAAAAAGTACTTAAAAACAACCATGAGCCAAATTAAAAAAAAAAAAATAGAAATACCTTCCCCTAGATTTTTTTAGAGCAAAAATGAGTATAGGACTTTCTGAAGCAGAAGGAATAAAAATGAAGCAGAGCAGAAATACAAGCCACTAATTTCACCTGCTCTATGTCTTTGCAGGTGCAAATACTTTTCATTCAAGCTTGGTCTCAGTCCAAACCAAAGTCTTTTCAATTGAAAATTGAATTGCAATAAAAGTCATCTCTGGTCACTAGGAAAAAGATGTTCTATTATATAAAGCCTGGCTTTGTCAGTTCCACCTTTCTCAGCATTTTCTGCTCTCTGCTGTGCTATAGGTCATGTATCTCATGCTGTTCCTGTGCCCACCTCTGCTGTCCACAAACCTCCTCCTCCCATGCATCCAGTCACTTTCTGGGAAGAGGTAGTCTCAGCTTTCCTCCAGAAAGTTCCCCCAGTGGGAAGCTCTCTAACAGAAGGGAAATGCTCAAACTACCACCCAGGCACTCAGTCATACCTGTTTAAGAGAGCACAATGTGCATACAGTAACTGTGGGCAAGTTAAACAGCTGTAGAATCTCTCATGGATATTCTAAAATGAACCAGCTTTATTATCTTATACCTTTCCCTGACACACTTAGTGAACATAGATGTCTGTGTGAAGGCCTCCTAAAAATCCCTTATCTCTCACAGTACCATTTCAAAGCTTCTTGCTCTTAATGGGATTCCAATTGTGTAAGCCTGAGGCTTACCCTGCCACTGATGTGGGTTTACACTATTACAATGAATAAAAATTTGCCCTGGGAAACTATTCAAAAGAATAAATGTATGTAATTCTATATGTAATAAAAGTAATATGTTGATTTAATAGAAACAGAGCAATAATAAAGGAACGGAAAAAAGCAGCAGAAAGGGCCTCAGATAAATTAGTAATTTATAAAAAAATAATAAAGATACATAGCTAAGTTCATAGTTTAGTTCCTGGCCAAGCAATACAGCAGCCTATTTCTCTTCAAACCCCTAAGGTCTTGTCCTGAAAAGCTTTGAGGTTTGTACTTCAAGCAGTACAGGTAAGTCCTTAGCAGATAAGTACATAGCATCTAAAATCATCATAACATATGGATCCTCTCTACAGGAGAAAGATGCAACTTCATCTGGAAACTATACAACTAAATCTGATTGAAAAAAAACATCCCAAGAAAATAATGCTGATGGAGACTCCTGTATACATTCAGAATAGCCATAACCACATGGAGCTGGATTCACCTGTCATGGAGATTACTCTCCAGTTCCACTTTGTGGTGTTATCAGATCTGACATATAAGATAGATATCCTGTTCCTTAGAAACCAATCTTCACTGTACTGAGCTGTTTCTACTGAAAGTAAAAGGTTCTAAAAGTAGCATGTGTCTCCTCAAGGATGAAAACAAGACAGAAGTCACCAACCTTTCCACTACAACCACCTGTCTGCAGCCATCTTTTCCTGCATCTCTTCTTTTTCTCACTTTTTTTTTTTTTTTTTTTATTTTATGTCCAGAAACAGAAGTAGTTACTCAGGATGAATGAGGTTTCTTTCTCCTGTGAAACTGAATCAGACATAAGGACAACCTACAGAAATAACAGCTAAACCAATGAAACATATTTTTCCATCGCATTTTTGAATGATATTTGTATTTAAGTCCCACTGTCCCAGGAAGTACTGAGATATTTAAAGGAAGTCCATTCTAGCACCCTGTTCTGCATGTCAGTTTTAACTAAAATAAGCTTTTTTGAAACATACCCCATTTTGATAATATTTCTTGCCATTTTTCATCTGAGTAGTTTCACAAATGTTGCACCAATATACACATACCACAGATTCACTGAAGCAACATCTGTGTTAAGAAACTACCAAAGCAAGATAACCAATTGCAATGCAATAAAATCCTATAATTTAGAAATATTCCCCAATATCTCCTGGTGAAAGAAACACCATTTTAGGCAAGCAGATGGAAAGGAAAATAGAAAGATCTGCACACATTGATGCATAATTTCAAATCTTTTTTTGAAAGAGCAGCGCAAACTTAGAATTCAACTGTTGCACATGGCCAAGGACTTGTTTCTAGGCATCTCTTGCCACAGTCATCCATATAGCAGCTGTTGCAAAACTTTCCTAATAAGCCTCAAAGCTTCACCCAGAACTAACTTCACAGTTCAAAATCATCTTTTAGAATCATAGAATCATAGAATGATAGGGCTTGGAAGGTACCTCTGGAGATCAAGTCCAACCTCCCTGTGAAAGCAGGATCACCCAGGGCAGGCCACACAGGAACACATCCAGACAGGTCTTGAAAATCTCCAGAGGAGACTCTCTGGGCAGCTTGTTAAAAGGCTCTGTTACCATCACAGTAAAGACTTCTTTCCTCATGTTGAGGTGGAATTTCCTGTGTTCCAGTTTGTGACCATTACCCCTTGTATATACCTGTTTATAACTTACAGATATTATGTAACAGGTTGAGAAGATATCTAAGTCTGCTTTAAAATGGGCAAACATGATGAATTTTGTACTGATACACGTACACATTTGAGACACTGGAAGTCGGGGAAGGAATATAACCTTTTAACAAATGATGTATATGTGTCCTCGGAGACATAAGCAATGTCCATCATAAGAATAAAATCTCCATACAAACTCAGATGACCAGGTGTGTAAAACAAGAAAATGCTTATTTGATGGATGAAGACGCTGAATCCCCAAAACCCAGGTCAGGAATTGCATAAATTCCTACTATGACTATCACATGAAACATCCTTTGTGTTTATTTCTGTGATTCAATTAATTGTTCACTATTGTCAGCACTCTGCTATGAAGATGCTTATAAAATGCCCACTAAATTGGAGGTGGGGAGGGGAGGCAGGGGAGAGGGGGAATCCTGTGATGGATCAGAATATTCAAATCAATCTATTTACTTACTTTCTGAATTCTTCACATTTGAATGCTGTGCTCACTGAGGAGTGGAAAATAAATACTTATGAAAAAGCAGGGCTTTCAAGAAATCTATTTTCTTGAGGAATTAGTTTTCCTTATTGTGCATAAGTTTTTATTCTTTTAGTGATTCATTCAGCAAGAACTCAATACAGACTCTAGCACCTAAAGCTCACACAATAATATTTGGTACAGAGAAATAATAGTCTGTGAGAGTTTTTTCAGTACCCATGTTTTAATTATTGGTGCTTGTGTGACTTCCTGTCTCTAAGTGTCTTTACACTCACAATATTTTACTTTCACTTTACTCCTCCTCAGATCTTTTGATGTCATGCTAGCGATTGTGTTAATGCTGTTTCTTGTCACTGAAATAAAGATGATGTCTGAGCATTCATAAGTGATCACCTGAAATTTCTCAAGCAACTGCTGAGAAAACAGGAAAATAATTTTTGCATGAGTTTGCATTTCTGGGCTACAAGTTCAATGATATGCAAAAAGTGGATTAAGCTTCTTAAAGAAGTGGGATTGGTTTTGAGTTCTTCGTTTCTTAAAAGACTAAGTGATGGCTTATTGCCGGAGCTCTAGATATCCTCAAACGTTCAGGATGAAATTGTGACTAACCCTCCCAGTTGTCCATTTACACAAAGCTACTCAGCTCCCATAACAAAGAAGAGAAAGAGAAGATGTCTCTAGTAAGAATCAAGAGGTTTTTTCTCTGAGACAGGCAAGAAAAGATGGAAGAGACATGGAAATTGGGATAGGTTACTAAACGCCAATAAACTAGTTTGGGTGTGATAAAATGCAGGCAATAAGCATTATATATCTTACTTTACTAGAAAATATAAGTAAAAGGAAAGAAAAATCTAATTTCAAATGCTACCTCACTGATGATGTTAATAAAGTTTAAGATGTAGAAATAAGCTACTGACTTTGAAAATTATTTCCTTTAAGTGACAAGGAAATTATGACCTGTGATATAATTATGAAGTGATTGGCTACCAACAAAACTAACAAAAGTAACAAGTGTTTATCTGGCACCTGTCAAACAATGTAATAGTCAAGAAAATCACTGGTAGACCTTCTTTCTATTTAATACTGGCTATCAGGTCTTTATTCACCCAAGAAAGGAAAAGCTACAAAATTATGGCTAGTTTCAGTGTAGTAAAATTAAAAATGAGCTTTTCATCCCCTCTGTGCTGTCCCTCATTTCTTACAGTCCATCTGTCAAATAATATATTTAAGAAGTCTGATACCTAGTTATATCTCCTGTAGAGTAGCTTCCAACATTGACAGCACCTTTAATAAGTGTTCATTTATTTGGGAGGGTTTTGGTGAACATGGGTTTACTCTTTTGCACTTACTCTTTGCAATAATTCACACAAACCCAGTTTCCAGGTCTGTAGTTTCTTTAGGTTTTGGGGGATAGTCTTCTCATTGTTTAGCAAGTATCATGTGCTTTTAGTAGCACATCCATCCTGAAGTTTTATTTCCAGTAATATCATTTAACAAATGACAAACAAAATTTAAAAAAAATTAAGACAAGAGTTGATGACAAAATGGTAGTAGCATCTTCCACCGGTAAAAAAACATGTAAAAGTGAAAATTACTTGTCCATCTATTGTACAGGTCATGGTGATTCAGTTGCTATCTGGAGTACTTTGTTTTAGTAGCTAAAAAGCAGAAATGGACAAAGCTCAGCCAGACACATTTTCCTATTCCTCCCACCAAGACTCAGTTCCAGAATTCTGAAGTTTCTTGAGCTAAAATTCCCATTTTCTAGGCAGTATATACAGGGTACAGTACCATGTGACTGACAAAGATTATTTTGTATTTGAGACAAACTCAGAAAAATATGATATAAAGCAGTGCAGAAACATCTTTAAAGACCTAACCAGCTCATGGGGGCAGAAGATTCAGAAGTGACACCAAGCTTCTTGAAGGTGTTACCAGGAAACTCAAGACAAGTTGAACAAAGATGCTTAGCTGTCTACAATGTCAGGGGAAGACTGAGAAGTCACAACAGGAATAGAAAACTTAGGTGAGAAACTACTGAGATGCACATAACCTATAGAGGTTATGGAATCACTCAGGAACAGCTCTGAGTGTAGTAATGAGGGCTAAAGACAAACCATAAGGATCAATGGTTGATATCAAAAGATCCTTGAGCAGCAGCTATGACTACCAGAGATGAGTTTAAATTACATGCTCTCTCCTCCCAGTAAAAACCCTTCCTCTTGAACTCAGGAAGAAGTGATAGACAGGACAGGCAGAAATAACAGAGTTATAGTTAACAATGTCCTGGAATTGTGAGACATTCTATCAAAGAAGGGGTAAAGTTGACAGTAATATCAATGGTCTTTCCATTAAGGCTTAGATGAACTTGGAGGTGCAATTCATAACATCCGTAACAGTCTTCTCATTGCTTTCTTGCAGAAATCTATTGTTCTTGACAATGACGCACAAAGCAGTTACCTCCATTATAAATAAGGTTTCTCTTATTGCAAAAAAGCAGTAAAGCCAAACCTTGACCAGTCCTCTTCTGCCAATGTCAGTGAGAGATCACCTGTGGCACACTCTTATTTCATTCTATTTTTAGCTACCATGAACATTTTTCACCTAATGATCCCTCTTCAGATTTGTCATTGTCTTTTGTTACCAGGTTATCCTCTATAACCATCATACTCTTGCAGGAAAGCATCAGAAATAAGCATTATTTGATAATTACAGTTCCAAGAGTTTTTTTCTTGAATTCAGTGATTACTAGGTGTCAGGTAAACTCTTCAGATTCTTCCTGATTTACTCAGTACACATTCACTTTCTTCATTTACTAAGCAAACTGGCACCAAAATTAGCTCCTGCCTTCTGCTGTACCCTCTGAGCAAGCATCTGGACAATGGGATTTTTGTTTTAGTAGGCCTCTGTCTCATCTAGGCTTGTTGGGCTGCCCAGCATGGCATTCATGATACAGAAAGTATTTAAAGAAAATGGATGGATGGATGAATAGCATTGGCTTTAATTAGAAGACTATTCACATTGGAGGTTTTCTTGTCAAGTAAACTTCTAATTTAATAAATAAACAAATAACTTCCTAAAATTCTATTTTGAATTTGCCTACCACATATATCCACATGTTTATTTTTTTATTGTATCTTCTGTTAAAATCACAGAATAAAGGTTATTTTTGGTCAAAATTTTCAATTCAGTGTAGAATAATTTAGCAATTAAGTTTAAGTGAAAAATTATAGATCACAAAGGAGCTTATTTTCCTCTATTCCAAATTACAGGAAAACAGGAAAGCCAACACTATCAATAAAATTGTCTACAATACTGAATCCTAACCCTATTCCTGTTTCATTCTGCAGATGTTTTTTCCCCACTGGATTAAAAAGGAGAAGACAATAAATTCAAATAACCTCAGAATGGTCAGCCATATTGAGCTTTCATACATTCTTTTCAATGCATTAATTTCCTGGCTGTTTCTAAAACAAAATGTCTTTTTTCTTTTGTTTTTCTTCTTTTTTTTATATATATTATTTTCACAGATATAAAAACAGAAGGGGCAGAAAAGAAAATAATTTGCTTAAATTCATACAGTTAGTGATAAAGCCAGGCATCAAATCCAGGTCTGTTATTCTAATGCACTAGTGACTGGATTTTGCTATTTCATCTCTCCTTATTGGAGATGACATTCTTCAGGCTGACCTCTGGAGCCAATATAGACACAAGTGTGACATTTGTTTTTCTAAAGACTCTCAAGAGAGTAGGAAAATAGGAGGGCAGATATCAGACAGAGGGCAGGCAAACACACCACAAATAAGGATTCAGGCTTTATGTGGAGTTATAGTAGCTATTTTTAAGTGAATCTGGCTGAATCATTAACTTCATTAGTCACACAAAAAGATGATATCCAATCTTCAAACTGAAAGAATTTTGAGAATATGCTTCCCTTGAGGAGGTTTTTCTTCAGATCTCCCATGTTATCTATTATGCATTTTATTTGCTGTAAACAAGAAAGATTAATGTAGTGAAAGCAGAGGACCCTGACACTTACAAACTAAAAATGCACTAATCAGGATACAACAAATGCTAGCTTGCCTTGAACCCAAATATATGTATAGTAAAATATTGTAACTAACAACATTTTTCTTTTTTTTTTTAACACTGTTATAGCATCAGAGCAATGACTAGAGGTGGAAAAATTGAGGACAGCCAACTGATAAAAAAATGTGTCCAACAAAGAATAAGATAAGCATGAGGTACTGCAAATGGCCTAATACACATGAAGGACAACTGGCAAAATCCAAAACAAGGTAAGCACTGTCAGGAGCAGATGAGATCACTCTTCTGTCTGAGCAGATGTGGAGGGGCAAGTAGCATAAAACAGAAAGTGTGGAGAGGAAAAGACAAAATATCTTCTACAGAAAAATCTAAAAATAAACCAACAGGACATGGTTTGATTATGATCCAAAAAGTTTCAGACAACACAAAATGCAAGCACAAATTTCTATGCCACATGAGCTCTCAAAAAACTTTCAAAACTATACTTTATCTGGAGCCCCAACTATGAAATACAATGTCCTTCATTAAGACAGATGATGTTTTCAGCTGTGTCTTGCTGAGCTTCTGTTTTATAAATCCTTCTGATCATTGATGCAAACATTACCAGGCAGTCACTCCAAGAGTACATGACTCAGCATCAGGTTACCCACTGAGTCAATCTAAAGGATACTGCTTAACTGTCTATAGAGCTGAATCTCATAAATCATGTATTTCACTTCTTTAAAACAACTAAAAGAATTGTGATGTGTGTTTGTATACATGTAGTCTACCATATAAGATTTCTGGAAATCTGAAAGTGATGAATAAATGAGCAGTTCACAACAGGTTTATTAGTTGGGAACATCAATCTTGTTAGCAGTATACTGACTTACTTCAGTAAACTGTTCCTTGTTGTATAGGGACTGTCTGCAAATCTCTGTGCTGCACTTATCTCTCTCTCAAGATTTTATTATCCTGTGGTTTGAGTTACTAGTATCTGAAGATGCATCTCTGCTTAAAGACATGAGGGTGTTCTCTTACAAAATTAGTAGTGACTAGTAAAGTACTAGACAAAGCTTATCTGTTCAATGAATTTTAGGTTTCTTTCCTCTCTATATATGGTAAACAGGATAAAATAATTTTATCTGTGGGACTTTTTTAAAGTTAGTTGAAGCCAGCTGTCCCAGTTTGAGGTAGAACAGAGCTAATTCTGTTTAGTGATTTTACTTTTCATCTCAGTCTCTTCACACTAACTGTACTTTATGAAGTTAATGTCATATTTTTGCAGACACTGTCTGCTTCTAGCAGTGATAACACTTAATGTTTAAAGTTACTACCAAGAATTGGTGTGTGAAGAAAGGCTCTTACTTGTACTTGCTCCTGTGCTCCCATACAAAGTCTCTGCCTTTCTGCCCTTTATCTGTGAGTGTAAAACACAGAGATTGTACTATGCTCCTGTCATTGCTAAATCTTGTGTACCACACTGTGGGTGCATAAAGCAAAAGGCCACACCTGCAGGGTGGGTCAGACAGCACAGGTGAGAACTGACCAGCAAGAGATTCCATCCCATATATGTCATATTCAGTATAAAGCTGAGGATCAGAAGGGTCAAGCTCTTCTTCAATGGCTGGCATCTGAGAAGGACTCTCCCTTCTGCCTTTGATCCCAATCCATGTGTTCCTGCATCCAGTTCCAGAATCCAGCTCCTGAATCTGATTCCTGTCTACCACTGAGTCCAGCCTGGTACTTCCCAAGTGCCTGCTCCACAGCATCAGTGGTGATGGTGGCATAACTGCCATCAGAGGGTTTGGATTGATATTGGATTTGTATCTATTTCATTTTATTATTTTTCTTTCATTAAAGCTGTTTTAGTTTCCTTTTCCAAGCCATAAGTCTTAGGGTCAATCTTTACACAGGAATGAACCCATGCCATCTTACAAGGGAGGGTAAAAATTATTTGGAGCATAAAAATGGATGAGCCTCTTAAATTTGAACCTGGCGGCAAAATATATTTTGTTTATTTAAAATTTCCAGTTTATTTGTTTCTTGTTTCCTTTCCTCATTCTCCACACAGACAAAACACATGCTCATCACCTGTGGTTACTGTGTAGCAAAACTGTATTTTCTTCTAGTGTATTAATTATGGTCTCTCAGAGCAAGTACTTTTATGAATATACATTAATACAAGTATTTATCATCTGTTTTAAGCATAATTTACTCATGTGCAAAGATATCATTCCTTTAATATCTGAACCTATGTTTTATTTTAAAATTTGTAATGAAAGTTTGAAATTAACACATCAGTACAATAGAAAAGACATGCATTTGTCTTTGGTTCGTTGTCCATCTTTTTAAGTTTCAACAGCTAATTTGATCAGTGATACCTTTTTCCTATTCTAATCTTTGACTCACTGTGCAAATTCTCTTTCCGTATATGTCCAGTCCAGACTTCAGAAGAATCACAGTGATTTAGAAGCTCAGTATCTTGATTTACAAAGAAGGCTTTAGGATTCAACTGAGTAGGCAGCAGAATTTACAGAAGTGGCTTTATAAATTGTGTGTTAAACTCCTACTGAGAATCAGCAAACTTCTTGGAGAGACAATGCTGATCACATGAAATCTGCAGGAAAACAAAAAAATTAAATCCATCCATTCAGAAATGGGACAAGTCGGTGCAATTTTTGCAGATATTGCAATTGCTCTGCCCATATCCCCAGCAATCTGCAAGTGAGGTGTATTTGCACACACTGATGGAAGCAGGTTATGGCTAAATGTTTTTGTTTTATTAAATTTCTTTATGAGGGAATGATATTATGTATTGTATGCTGTGTTTCTGAGTATATAAAGGGGAAAAAGTAATATATTTTCCTTGGAGAATAAGATTTATGTGCTGCAAATGTCTGATATGAAGCAATGGTTTTGTGAGGGATTACTGTCAATACTGCCTGTTTATGAATCAAAACCTATTCAGCAATTGTAAGCAGCTGGAAGCTGAACATCTGGGGCAAGAGTCAGCAGAAAAATTTGCTACCTCTAGATATTGTCTTCATAGGGGATTAGTTTATCTAGGTTGAAATACGGGCCAGCTGTGAAAAGCCAAACTGAGAAATAAACCTCCCTCAGTGAAGCGAGGACAGCAAAGTTGACACAAATGGAAGTATAGAATCTGTTCCTCAAGAATTAGTCCATTTCCTTAAATAATATGCATAGGTAGACAGAGAGAAAAGAATTTTGCATATACCCTCTATGGCCTACACCAGTGCACTATGGGCAAGAGAAATGGAAAATTATTTTCTCAGACAATGGCCTACAGCTATGGCTTTACATAGTTCCCTAGTGCAGATTCAAAACTGGGATTGTAGGAAAATGCAGCTCGTGTCACTGATACCCTTGAGAAGACACCCAGCTTTGCTTGCTAAATGGGTATGTGACTAAATAGGATTGGTCAGGAGAAGATATTTCACCAGAAATACCAAGTCATTTCCTTCCTAATTGCTAATCTATGCTAAGGAGTTCAGTGTTCTCTTCAGGCTGTACAGGGACATGCTTCTTTTCTTTCTCTAAAAATGTGTAACAAAGTAATTTCAAGCTTTTCTGTTGAATTTGATGTGCTTTCAATTAGACCTTTTAAAAAGTGTATAACAGAGCTTTTAGCCAGTAATTAATTCTTCTTTTACCATTCACAAATGAATGTTTCAAAAGGCTTCCATTTTAATGGCTGATGAATACGAGGCAGGGAAATGAGATTCCTCCAGGTCCATTACTAACTTCTGGAATCTGACTTTTTCCTACTTCAGAACCATGCTATTATCAAGATTATATACTAAAATCGAGATCTTAATTTTGGCCACATGGAACTTTGGCTGACAAACCTAAACCACTCAGACTGATGTTTCTGCATGCTGAATGTCTCATTCGGTTAAAAATATTTTGGAAGATTTCAGCCAAAACGGTCCTATGTTTCTAAAGACAGCATAAGGGGGAAATATGTTTCTTTTGTTAAGAAAGAAGCCATACCTGTCAGGATTTAAATTACAGCTAGGAATTTCCTTTAAATCCCATTTAGGTGGTAGAATTGTAAGAGAGGAGAATTGCAAGAGATAACTGGGGTGCAGAAAATAACAGAATCATGGAATGGGTTGGGTTGGAAGCGACCTTAAATATCATCTAATTCCCAACCCCCTGCCATGGGCAGGGACACCTTCCACTGAAATGATCTCATCTGACCACTAATCATTTGAAAGTTAAATATCTGGTCTAAATTATTTTTAATGTTTATTAACTCAGTGAAGAAAGAGAAACATTACCAAAACATATTTCATTCTCAGCATATTGGGGGGATGATAACTAACTCTCAGGAAACTTACAATGGATGGAGATCAACAGGTCACTTTAGAATAGACTTTTGAATTTAACATAGCTACAGCTAGGTTAAGATTAATTCCTCACTGTCTGAGAACAGGGGGACACTCAGAAGGACTGCTTCAGGAGAACGGAGCAGAAAAGGCTTTTTTTTTTTCCTTCACCGAAGATTCCAGAATTTGGCAGTGGAAGCAGATAAAGATGATCAAGGAGTCTGGGCAAAGCAATACTTAGATAAGTCAAGGGGTTGGTGGACAGAAAGAAACAGTTAGAGACTGATTATGAATTAAGGGTGTATGAAGGATAAACACTTAAATACCAAGGTAAGAAAGACAGAAGAAGCAATTAAGCCAGTTGAGCAAACTGGATGGAAACTAGCTTATGAGATACATGAAGGAGAAAGGAAGATGACATATTTAGGGAGAGTTTGCAGTCCTGGGTACAGAATCTGAAGGAAAGGAAATGTTAGAACTTTTTGAACTAAAAAGCTAGCAGGTAGCCAAAGGAATAGCAAAGACTTGGTTAGTCAATGTAAAAAGTGAGCTTAAAATGACCATCTGCCCATGCGAAAGAGGCAGCCTTGTAGCAGGGACTAGTCTGAAGGCTTCAGCTTGAGATAGGATACATAATGCACTAGAGAACAGTCCTTCAAGGCTCAATGACAGCCCTGGGCACATAGGTCTACACAGTGCAGGTGAAGCTTCTAGCCCCTACTGACCACTCCTTAGTGTTTCTCCACAAAATGCCATTCTTATTTTCAGTCAATTTGGTGGAAAACAGCTCTAGGAAAAATATAGGACTGCATCCTGAGACTATGATAATTCTAATATTCTCTAGCTTTCATGCACTCACTTCTGCAGCCTCATTTCTGGAAATTAATGGAATTGTTCTTCAATGTAACCACTTATTTGTAATAAGTTTGTGAAGGATTTTATAAATTGTAATGTTAGTAAACAAAACTTACATTCCCTGGCCTGGGAAAACCAGACCTTTTTATTAACAGCTAGTGTTGCAACTTTGTGTTATGTCTTCACATTCATTAAGTCATTTTTCTTTACAGCTACTGCAACAGCAAATGCTCTTCATTATTAATGCAGCTTCCCCTGCCTAAAATAATTCCTGTTGTTGCCATCTCCATATTCCCAGCCACAGAAGGGGTCTACTGGCTTGTCAGATTACATCTCTAAAAAGCAGCAAAGCTATCAAAATCTGTCAAAAATACATGAGCATTAACATCTGATTTTGCTCACACAGGGAAGGGATGGAGTGTGACAATTATGACTGGGTAAGACTAATGAAAATTTAATGGAACTTCAGTTCTATTTATTGGTTCTGTATTTGTCACAAAGTTTATTTATTTTGTTGTTTTAAAAAATGTCAGAATTGAACAGAATTGTGAATGTCTGCCATACTACCTAGAGCAATTCAACTAAGTAGGCCACAGCCTCTGCAATTCTGCCATTCTCCAATGAAAAAACCAAAACTGCCACATAATATGAGATGAGAGGGAAAACACAAACCAGAATTGTAACAGCTACTAATACTGGATTTTTATGTTCTGGGAAGTAAGTGGGAGGATGACAGTGAAGGTAACAAATTAGGTTAATGAAGTTAACCTCTTTTTGTCAACATGACTCATTTCGATTTGTGTTTCAATTACACCGAAGGTTTTCAGCCATGGCTCACTATTGTATCACAGCCCTGGAATCTTCTGCCTCCACTAACTTCCTGTCTAAGTCAATGAGGTGCTGACAGGAAAGGGAATAAAAATTTTAAACAGAAGGCACAGAATATCAGCAGGTAATAGTCAAAAGACTCCAGATTAAGTTCTGTATCAGACCACAGGGGAAAAACTTTGCCGCACCAAGGAGCTGAGAAAGCTCTGAATTCAGTGCCTTGAATAAGATAGGTGACATCAACATCAATGCTAATACTGAATCATTAAGAGTTGTTCTTTGTATATATTTTCTCAAACTCAATTCTAAATAGTCTGCTGCTTTGTTTCATAGTTTAAAGAATCTTCACAATGTAATAACGTAATCTCTGTGTTTTACACTCACAGATAAAGGGCAGAAAGGCAGAGACTTTGTATTATTTCATGTAAGGAGCAACATTAATACCTTTTTGTGCTGACTGAAATTCATGAAATTGAAAATTTGGTTTTAGTATTTTCTTGAAAACAGGAAAATGAGAAAACCTGTGGATTTCTTAGCATCTTGCCACCTATGGCTACCTCGAAATATCAACAATGAAATATAATGCTTCTGAATCTAGCCCTGATTTGAAGAACTTTTTCAAATGTATTTCTAAATGACTTTCCAAAAGCTGTGACACACATTTGCATACAGTCACATCCTATAGGTCTTTGTATTTCAGGGCCTTCTGCCACCCTCTGATATTATCTTTGTGAAAAAAAATTAAAATAAATAAAGAATGAAAGATTATTTGGGTACTTTGTTCTTACAAGTTCTGTCCTGTATTTCACTTTCCTTTTAATTGTTATTATTCTATCTTATAAAAGCAAACAGTTACGGAGATTCAAAGAAAGAAATATGATTTTCACACTGCTCAGAATCCTTTCCTAGTGAGATGAAGTTGAAAGTTGAATGATGTGTCATCACATGGGAAAGAGAGGAAAGATTCAGATGTCTCTTCACTGAAATTGTTGGTTTTGGATCGAACAGTTGTAATTGGTAATCTTACTGTTTGGGTATTTTCTTAGTTTCTTAGTACAGAAAAAAATCACAGAAGTTCAATAATCAATGCCAAAAATAGCAATTAAATAAATCAAGAGAGAGCTATGACAATAGTTAAAAAAAGTTTCTGTGACAAATATCGCATAGGACTTTCCACCTGTTCCATCTATTGTTTCAAGAAAGCATTTTCTGTGGGCACTCCCTGAAATAAGCATCAGCAGCTTCCATGTCCATGGGATGATTATGACTGTTTGGAGAAAGAAAGAAAACTTTCTGGCCCTGGGTTCAGATTGGTACCACACTTCTAACACTGCGCGCTAAGGACAAAGAACAAAGTAAAAATTGTCTTGCTCAGAGTTTCATTTCCTCTTAAGTGATCCTAGAGATAACACACTAAAATGTGTGTAGAGTTTTCAGAAATTCATAATATAGAAATCTATTATATGGAAGATCAGCAGATTTGAGGGAAGCCAAAGCTTGTACTGCTCTTTCCTTGCCTTCCTCACACATCTGGGTTGGGTAAGCAAATAACCCAGGATCGGCCAGTTCTAATCTACCCTCTCACAAACCCTGTAGATTCATCTGAGCAGCTATAAGGGAGACAGGCCAAGTGACTTTTCTTAAATCTCCACAACAAATTGCTTCAAGCTTTTATAAGATGAAAGCTGGCTTCCAGTTTCAGAAGAATGGGAGTTCCATCCCTCCTGTCTGGAATCAGAGGAGTTCAAGGAGATGCAGTATTTTGGCATGATTTATGTATTCAGCACAGACATATGTCTAAGAAAGGTTTCTCTGGACAAGCTGTGGACATTCTCCAAAGCCAGATCCAGCAAAGATTAAGGTCTTACAGTGCCCAGAACTTGTGATTTAGAGACAATTTTCAGAAAAGCATGGGGTCCAAGGACAAATTGCTAGGAAGTCTGCTCATGATCAGTGCCTTGGTCCTTGGGCAAAGCGCCCTCATTCCTGGGCAACACCAAAATGGAAAAAAAAAAAATTAGGTAGGATTCTTTTTTGGCTAAGGACAAGTGTTGACAGGGGCCCAGGAATTTGGAAGACAACAAAAAGATTTTTTTCAGCACTGCCTGTCTTTCAGACAGTATTTTGTCTCAGGATACTGGCAGCCTACTTTTGACTCCTTACTAAGTATTCTGCAAAGCAGCAGGGGACAAGAGTTCTTTCTGTAAAAATGTTTAGATGACCACTGACCACAGAGCACAGCATACTCATCTTTGTGGGTGGATTGAGACAGGTTTTGTCTATAAGGTTTGTGGGAAACAACAGTAAATCATTGTTATTCCTTATATCAATAAAATATCAGGAGTCCTTCCAGTAGATGAGTCCCTGACACTTGATGATTTGAGTCTTGTTTCCTGACTCATTGATCTCTGACATGGCTTTGATACTCTTCTCTTTCCCATCCCCAAATAAGATGCTGAGAACTCACAGTTCTGGGTGCTGGGAAAATAAATGAAGTTTTAGGCATGTTTACATGTTCATTACAGGACAATAAAAACTGAACCCAGTAATTTTCTAGGGAAGTAATGAAATACATGAAATTGCTCTGTTCTGTGTTGTGGAGGAGAGGCTGAGCCAGTGGAATCATGTTCTCCTGGCCCTTTCTTAGACAGGTTACAAGGTAAGGGCATTGGTGATTTGATGTAGAAGTCTGTTCCTCAATGACTTCAAATCTGCCTCAATTTTCACATGCTTACCCCATTTCTTCTCTGCAGGACTGCCAGAAAACTGACTAATCCAGGCCTTTTTGTGAGATATTGTTGGAGGAAGTACAGTCTCAAGTCATGGAAATTTACTAAATTTATTGCTAATCAACACAAATATCTGATCACTGCTTCTAGTATTGAGAAAAAAGAAAGACATACACTTTTAAAGAAAAATTAAGATGTAAACCTATCCTTGCAGCTCCTGAATTTCAAATTTCCTTAGTTTTGCTGTAAGTTACACTCAGTCTGTCTAAATTTCTCTAGTGAGGTGAGTGATACACAAGGTGGACAACATGTACGACCCTCTCTCTGAGACACTCTTTGCCACCTACTGGTTTTCTGCCATGCACTGCATACTGTTTTTCCTGTTGCACCGTTTTTCAGTGTCCATGCCCCAGTCACCCAGACACCCATGTCTGCAGCCCCTCAGGGGCTGTCCCTGCCTGGATCAGCTGCTGCTGTTGTCCCTCAGGGATGTTCCTGCCCCAGCAGTTGTCATGACCAGCACAAGGCATTTCATGGCTTCCTCCCGCACAGAGTACCACTGAAGCCCCCACAACATTAACTGTGTCAATTGTGCCCATGGCAGTGACCATGTTGACCTGGAGAAAGCTGAGGTGCTTGTCCACATTGTTTGAGAGCAGAGGTGCCCTGACTCAACAGAACCTTCTCTTGTCATCCTCAGTTATGGGAGTTAATCAGAACTATAGGACTTTCACAAAATTATAAAAAGGGCTCATAACGGACTTAAACTCATATTTTCCAAGTCCAAAGTTAGTCCCATGTTTTCTCTCACATTATACAACTGCTCCCTGCAGAGAAGTCTAAGTAAACAGTTTTGCTCTGTTTGATTCTGCCTCTCCTATTTATTAATAAGATCAAATATAATTTCTGAGGAGGTGGCATTTAAATATCATGTAGTTTCAATATGGCTTCTGCTATCAAGTTGAGATGCAATGGTATCACTGTTGTGAATATTAACCCCAAAGACATTATTTTATTATAGTATGTTTTAATAGTCCAGACAACAGAATCACAAAAAGCTATCTAGGTGCTATAAATTGAACAGATTAGCTGTAATGTTTTCTTATATTTAGTACTGCATAAAATGTGCTTTATAGATTTAAATACAAATAGCTACTTCATTCATGCAAGGAATATTTTCTCTGTTTACTGGACAACAAATCATCAGCCTAGTACTGTGCTTTGTGTTCTTAAAGGCTTAATTTTCTTTTTTCTTTAACTAGTCTTCTTGTTGTAGAATCCTCTTGTTGCAGCCCTCACAATTCCTCTTGTGATGAGCGGACTGTGGTTAAGGACCAAATTCCCACCCAGCTGCTCCCTTATGCCCCTCTGGGGCGGTGTGCTTCCCCCTGCAACCTGACTGGTATTTTCCAGAGCCCTGCTCAAGTGATAACCACTGGTGGCGGTCGTAATGGATGCATCTGGTCTTGTGGATTCTGGGGAGACACAATAACGGAAGAGCCAAAGGCTAATTTGATCAAGGAGCCCAACTAACCACAGTGATAGACTCTGTGTATTCTGCTTTTGTTTCCAACCTGTGTGTTCCTGAATACCATTCCAGAATCCAGCTCTTTAATCTAGTTCTTGTCCACTGCTGAGTCCAGTCTGGAACTTCCCAGTGCCTGCTCCACAGCATGATTGGTGATCAGAGGAGTTGGGTTCAATGTTGTTTTTTATATATTTCATTTTAATATTACTATTTTGATTAAAGCTGTTCTAATTTTCTTTTCCAAGACATAAGTTTCTCCACCTTATTCTTCCCCTTTCTCTTCCCCTTTTGAAGGGGAGAGGGTTTAATATACAGCATCAGTCTTTTGTCTAGTGGCCTGCCTAGCTCTAAAGCTTGACACCAGCATTTCTCCTTCCCTTTCTGGTAAGGGATAACACTTCATTACTCATTTTATTGAGTATCCCAAAGAACATTGAATTGTATGAAAATATCTTGGGCATAAATGCTAGTGTTTTGATAGCAGGTAGCTTCAAGAGTGCCTGGTGTGGGAGGAGGTAATGGCCTGCCCTGTGCTGATCACAGCTGTTTCCAGTTACCTCTGAAAGAGGTGGGAACACCCCCTCTCTCTCCAAAACATTACAGGAGTATATGGTGCTGCTGCTCAGGTGTATGTAAGAAAGAGTCATCACTGTTGGAGGCAGGAGATGTGTGAAAGGCTGTAGTTTTTGGTGGTTGGGGTTTTTTGGGAGAGAGGTGATCCACGTCAGAGAAGGGACCTCTCTCTGAGGGGGCTGTAGCCTGCAGGTGACTCATCTTGGGGCAAGGATACACTGAGGGATTATGGCACTGAGAGACCCCCACCTGGGGATAGGAATGTCCCTGAGGGACAGAGAGTGAGGAAGAATTAAGGAGCATCAGGTAGAAATGGTTCTTTACAGACCTCCATGTTCTGCAGAGCCTGTTGCCTCACAGAAGGCATGGGAATGGACTGTGTGCAACTCCCAGTGAAAACAAAGCAAGGTAAGACTAAAAGGGGGCAGGAGAAATGTTGGAATGGGGTTGAGCCTGGGGAAGGGGATGAGGCATCTTTGTTCAAGTGTTTGGGTTTGATTTGGTTTGGGTTTTTTTCCTCAATACCCAAATAAGTTATCAAAATCTTATGTTAGTTGGTAATAAGTTAAGTGAAATCCCCTAAATTGAGATCACGTTGCCGACTGATGGGGATGCTCACTAACAATGGGACCATATGTAGCCTGGGGTTGAGTTTACCTCTTTGCAAACTGTGCTTTTATTAAGGTTGGGATGATGTTGAAAGCAGATCTTATAATGCCTGTATGTTCCAACAGTTCTTAAATATTTGCTTCATAGAGGCATGGGGTGGAATATGTTGGGCATACATTGCAGGGTTTGAGTAGCAGGAGGAGGTGAGGTGACTGTCTGGTGTGGGAGAAGGCTATGAACTCCTGTGCTGGCTACAGCTATTTCCAGCAGTTCTCACAGGGTGCCAAAACGCACCTCAGGAACTCCTTTCATCAAATGTAGAGAACCAGTAGAACTCTTTCTATGAAATCCCAGTTGGTGCTGACCATTCTGATATCATGAGATGTATCTGAGGAGTGTGGTGTGGTTTATTTGGTTTTGTGAGGTTTTTTTAGTATGTGTAGTGTGCTGTGTTTTGTGGGTCTCTTTGTGTGTGTGTGGTTTTTTTCGTGGTTTGTTTTGTTTGGGGTGGGTGGTTTGTTTTGTTTGGGGGGGGGTGTTTGTTTT